>BGZK01004468.1:0-13497 GCA_005406025.1 Eumeta japonica | reverse complement strand
CTTAAAATTGATTAAAAATAAAATTAAATTTTATTCTTTGAAAAGTATAATTTCTTTCAGAATTAACTTTTAGATGACCTCTACCGGACGGACACTAAAGTCTATTTTGCTGTTTTCTGAAGCACTTGCATCTCTTACCGCAAATTGCATAAAATCGGTTGATTTGCTAAAAGATATCGTTGGACATAATTTCAAGATAAGTTTTCTAAAATATTTTTGAACTACTGCCTTGAACTATAGATAAATTACAAAATCATACTAAATGTGCTTCTAAATAAACAATAACGATATTTGTAAGCTTCATTAAGATCCCTTGGTTCGTTCAAAAGATATAGTTAACAAAAATTCGAAAAAAGTAATTTTTCGAAATAATGTAAAATTGTTATTGATTTATGTTTGATACTCAGTTACCTTTTCTCTGCTTAATAAAAAGCTACGTCGAATAGCGTTAAATTGATCAAAATCGATACGTACGAAAAATATGATTATTGAAAAGTTAAGAAAATGATGTCTGTTTTGAAAAGCACGAACAAACTGTAAAACTGCCATTTTCCAGAATTTTTATGTTTTGATACCAATCCATCATCTTTCTATTTCAAATTTACAGGTCTGAGCAGTAGATCTACCCCTTATTGTTATCGAGTGGGTTTTTACTTTAAAAGTATTTAAATTAAAATTGTAAATGAATGTATGTTTCAATGCCTCACAAAAAGCCCTTTCCTTTAATATATCAAACGGTACAGTTTGTAAAACGTTTATCGTTTTTATATTTTTTTCTCAAAAGTGAGCCCCATATTCAATTTTCATTTATTTTTGTCACGTGTTCTTGTGTGAGTTACAGAAACTCCGTATAAGTACCAATTTTTAGACTTAATCGGTTCAGTAGATTCGAAGTAAACTGACTATGACAAACCGAAAAATAGACATACGAGTGTTCCTATAAACGTTGATTTATAAGCGATTAATTATCAAAATTAAATTAATAATAAAAAAAATGATCTCTCAGTATTGTGTTAATCTGTGAATTTAAAACATGCTAGTAGAAAAGATAAATGTAATTTTTTTAAAAATTTATGGTCGTCAAATGGAAAATGAACAAAAAAATAAGTGGATTGCTGCAGTGAGAAGGCAACAGTTAGTACTATCATAACCTTAATATTTTTAATTAAAGTAATACTTATAATAACAGATATTAGGAAATTCATAAGTGTACACAAATAGATTGTAATATTAAAAGAGAAATGTATTTTGAGATGATTTACGTTTTTAATAATTAATCAACATTTAAAATTTTCTTATTTAGTGCCAAAACAATTTTTGATGTCTGTCACATTTGAAACGGGTTGCACTAAAAGACAAAATGTAATCTCGTTGCAGATCAGTGACATATTGCGCGATATAAGTAAGAAAAAATGTTAATTAATTAATCGCTTTTCAGCATTCATTCTTTATTTATAAAAATAACAATAGCGTAAAGAAGTCATCAATATTATTACACGCACGTCATAGTAAATACATATGCACATATGAATATAGCTGACGCACACGTCGTTCATATATACCGTAGCAATAAACATATGTCTGTACACACACCTGTGCACTGCTACATTCATGACTGTGGCGAGTCGTGATGGTCGATGTCTAACACTTTTCTAGCAATTATTCGCCGAATGTCTGGAGTGTAGTAAGTCATAATACAGTGCGTACCGATATCGAAAAAAAACGATCAAGTGCGTGTCGGTTCCCGCAGTGTAGGGTTCCGTAGTCGTCCACCTCACTATGCGGATTTAAAAGAGGGTTATTTGCTTGTTATTGTGAATACATTAATTGGGTTCATGGTTTAATGGCAACGACTTTGTCTAAGTAATTTTCAATGGAATTTGTTTGTCGGAATGATTAATATATATGCCCATCCCGAATTACATATTTCTAGTATTAAAAGTTTTGAATTAAGCCGCTGAAAGACAGGCGGAAGGATAGACGGACAGACATACGAAACTACGGAACCCTATATAAGTGTGAAGATTGTAAACTGCTTATGTCTTTCGAAATACCTAACACCATAATATAACGAAACGCATATTTATGTTTAGATTGTCATTATATTTGTTAGGCATCTTAAATAACTTTACTACTTATATAAGCTTACGAACTACAAATCCCATGGGTATACGAATTCTCTTGAGAAATGTGAAAATACCGCACATTAACATCTATATCGTAATTAAGTTTATGAAACATGCCACCTTTAAGTAAGGTATAAAACCTGTGAATTTATGTCCCTATTAGCATATAAATCAAAAAGATATCTCGTCCGCTATTTTAATTCAACACATCAGCGCTTTAATTCGCGTAACACGTGAACAGGTAACGCCGACGTACTGGGCGGCGGCGGCGACAAAGCCGCACGGCCGCCGGCCGCCCAATCTGATTATATCTACGTATCCGCCCGCCCACACCATTTGTCCCGCCATCAAAGTAATAAAAAGAGAGATAAAGCTACCATCCAGTTTACGCACTGCTAAAGCTCACGCTGACTCCGACAAAGGCGGGTGGAAGAGAAAAAAAAAAACTAACGCGCGGGAAAACGCGTGAGCGTCCCGAATACGGGCGTCCCTCTTCGGGCTTATCCGTAAAGTTATTCACCGATTCGAATTTATTGAAGTGACTCTTATAGCGAGTTTTATTAGCTTTGGTTGCTGATTAGGTGTGTACGGTGACTTTTCTATGACTTGTGTCGTAATTTTTGATATTTCTCTAATAATATTTCACTTTAAGGAAATTTTCAATTTTACCCTTTGTGAAAATACGTTTTTTTTTTAGGATTTTGCGTTTCAATCATGTTCGAATTACTAAATAGACTCTGAGAGATGAAATTTTACATAAAAGAAGATTATGTTCTCGTTCAGGTATAGAGTAAAACTGGCTATTACTCACAGGAATTATCAAAGAAATTTAAAATTGCAAGTATCGGAAAATTTTACATAAAACATAAAAGAAGTTGAAAGTACATATAAAGCTGCAATATGAGAGCTAAACAATATGAGAAAAATTAAATAAAATATGGCTATGACAAATTCATGGATAATTTCCAGACAAACAAAAACTTTTCTGTAATATTGTGAAAAAGTCTTGGAATGATTCCATTATCTCGTGTTATAAGAGACACTAATGTATGCTACGCTACGTATAATAATTTTATGAACATAAACATGGCAAAAACATTTCAACAATTATGTCAAACGTCTTTTTGTATATGAGGACAGAGTTTCAAATGACAACGTTCCTACAACTGAATATATATGGTTGAAGATTAAAATGAAAATAAAATTAGTATTGAAGAAATTAGGAAAACAATAGAGATATGCAAGCTGGTAAAACTGTTAGATATGATAGGAATTCGTCAGTGATGCTAAAAGGTTGTGGGGTATAGTGAAATTAAGAGGTTTATCGGCTTTTAAATAAGTGGTATAAAACCGTCATTGTACATGTCACAAAGTAAAGGTTTGTAGAAATTACCGCCCTGTAAGGCTTTGATCGACGAGATACCACCTCATAATATAGAGAAGTGAAGTGGTAGCCCTCGTTGTTCGTTGGGGTGCGAGGGTCTCAGTGGTCCACCACCCCCTTACATTAGATATCTTATTCCTTTCTAAAATTTCAGTGGCTCAATACTTTTCCCTTTAAATATCTTTATTTCTTTTTAAAACCGTCAACGTATTAGAGACTCATTTGGGGTTGTATGTTCATGCACGGCGGTGATCTCCTACTTTCTTGTGGCATACGCGTTTTCCATTTTAAAAGTCAAAAAAAATAAATCTCTTCAACATCCTTGCTAAACTGTATCTTAAGAATAATAACATGTGTGTTTAGAATAATAATAATATAACTTACTATAGAAATGGTTGTGAATGGGACTCAAAGTAATATCTGGAAGGTACAAGCGGAATTTCGAGAAACGAGTGTGGTGTACAGACCAAATGATTTATTCTGATTTTAAAGAAGTTTTTCCAATACGGCAAAGCACCATATTGACTTACAGAAAGAACAGTGATACCTGAAAGGACTTATCTTGGCGAGAGCGAAGTAAACGAGATCATAATCTGACGCCAACGAGGCGACAGGTTTGTTTCCTTTGTCTTGTTGAGAAGGAAACGACGGCACAAACAAAGTCTGTGTTAAATGCCCACCAAATTATTAAGATAGAACCCCACTTGAAGGTATTTAAGGAAAAAGGTAATATCTACGTGTAAGTGAATTCTGCACCGAAGTTTATATGTATCGATTCAGATTTCATAAAGACGTTGAACTAAATATAAATTGAAATAAGATATTTCTTTTAAAGGTGGAACGTGAGACATTTATTACTTTTATATTGTTCAAGTGCCTGACTTAAATAGGATGCATATGAGATAAAGATAGAATAGATACATTTCAGGATAAAATGAAGATAAAAATACTTCAACGTGAAGAACTTGTATTTAGAGGTACACGTTTATAACGTGTGTATTTAATATTCATGTGTATACATAATAAGTTTAGAAACGAATTGCTTCTTATGATGATATGTTATTTTATATATATTATATTATCCTTCATTAAACATGAATAGATATAATTGAAACATAAGCTTTGGACTTCTGACTAGAAAATTAAATGAAAAAGAGGTCGAATTAAATAGACATATCAGTGACATGCGGGATAATACTCGTGCAAATATAAAAGCCAGTGTTGTCCTGTTTTGATTGTCAGAGTCGAAAAGCAAATGAGGAGTTTCTGTAAATATATTATTAGCTCAAGTGTTTGGAAATTCAAATACCATAAGAGTAGACAGCATCCAAAGCTGAGTCGTATTTTGAAGAACAAGATTGTTAACGACTCATTAGTATGTCAAAGGCGTAATAGGAATATCAAAAGAATTTTGGTGACGGCTTACTTGGTGTTCTTTTTCCTGAACTTAGTGAAGAAGAGAAAGTTCTGGCAATTGACAGGCACAGATACAATAAAAGAAAACTAACAGGTACGGGAAAATACCGATGCCACCTGACCCCTGCTGCTGTTCGAAACCCACATCATAAAATCAGAACTACAATGCACCTGAAATACTTTGTAATGTTTATATGTATAAATTAATTTAAACGAAGGGCCGAGGTATTTTTTACTAGTGAGATTTATGTACCATGGGTTACTTTGTTATATACTAAGATGTATATATCTCAATGAACATTGTAAGTCCAGGACAAGGGTAATGAAATAAGATGTTTACGATAAAGAGGTAATAAACTTAGTGTGTGACATCAGTGGCGAGATGCTTTCAACCAACTATGTATATACAGAGATGAAACAGACGTTTCATACGTCAATAATGTTTTAGAAAAAAGAAAAACGAAATGTTATTCATTTTCTTTTCATGAGTGATTGAGTTATATACAGTATTCAATGGATGCTGCAGTAAATTTAAATGAAAACTCTAACAATTTACAATTTTTAACAGATAGATCCAGAGGAACATTTGTTATAAAAGAATATGCTACTTTGTCGAGAAGAGGCTTGAAGAAGTCAACGGAAAATAAATAAATTCATCTGGTTATTGACCTTTAAAGCACCCATAAGAAAACAAGTTAAAAATTATATTTACGCAGAAAATTACTTGTAAGGTCATTTTGGTTTAAATATATTAGAATATTTATAGGGATAAACTCTGAGTTGAAAAAAGAAATACAGAACATAGCTTCCGGCATATTTTTTTATTATATCATTCTCACGAAATCTGTCTAACTGCATTTCACAGATGTTTAGAGTTACTGCCACCACATGGCGTAAATAATTTGAATTTTTTGAGGGTAATTATGAGAGGTATTCAAAATTAAAATAAACTTCTTGAGTCCATTATCTTAAGTCTCAAATGAATAATTTGTTATGTATAAAAATATATAATTATTGAATGTACTTATAGTTCAAACAATAAGAAAATAATGAAAATCGACCACTCTATTATCTTCGAAATTACTGAGCCCTTTTCAAATGAGTCGCATTCAAACTTGCTCTGTTTTTAGGATATGTAAGATATTTTTATGAAAGGTTTGGTTTAATATACTCATTCACTTTTACTTTCACTAAAGTTCTACTATAATAAATTAGTCACTCCAGCAAAGTCACTAATTTATTATGCTGATCAAAAATATTTTCAATATTATCTTTAGTTCATACAATCGAAATTGACCAGCATGTAAAATTCAAATCATGCAATTTTCCCACACACCCTAGCATTTGATATTTAACCACGGCTGTCGGTTTCCACTGTTGTGTGAGAAGTTTTCAAGGAGCTACAGTTAGCTGACATTGGTAGGAATTAAGAATGGATGACTCCTGTGTGTGTTCATATATACATATAATAGAACATATAATTAGTTTCTGTTTGGCAGTCAGCTTTCAGTTTATCATTCATATAGACATTTTAACTGAGCTGTATTTTACTGACACAGTAGTGTAGTTTTGTTTTTCGATTTTTCAATGGTTTTCAAATGCGATAAAGTAAATAATGGAGAGAATTACTGAAATACATTTTTTAAAAAAATGAGTTATTTTAAATGTGACGCATGAAACACTCGCTACTTTTAACTGAATAATTAAACAATCTCATTTACGACTAACTAATAATTCAGTTATAATACGCCGTTGGTTTACTTAAACTTAGATCGCTGTTTGCTTTTACTAAAACTCACAGACATTGAATTGAGAGACTAAAAGATAAGTTTATGGACGGCTAAGTCGTCTAAGAGTATATACAGCGCAGGTGTATTTGGTAACTTATGAAAACACGAATTTACGGTGAACATTTTAAAAGAGTAATGTGTTTATACCATTTTGAAAAGTGTTTGTCATAAGTCACACCTCCTTTATTTGAATCCTAATATGCACCTAATGAGGTAAAATGAAATAATTTCTTGATGATCATTGCCTGTCCTAAATTGAATCATAAAAATAATTTTAAAATAAATTATAGGGTAAAATATATTTCATGTTTTATACACAAATTCAAAGTAATATTTTATCATATTTTATTTATATTTAATTATAATATATTTCGTTCAACAACTTGGTTCCATTTTGTATGTAGTGACATAAACTTATTGCTGTTGAAATTTTGGGACTTCTGATCAAAAACTGCGACAAGTAATTTTAGTCTCTTGATGTAGCGTGACAGTACCTAAAAATTCTGGAGAGACCGAAACAGGTGAATATCTAAGGACGCAAGATCAGGGGTCTATAGGGTGAATGTATTAATACTTCTCAGTAAATCTCTTTCAAAATTTGCTAAGTGGCTAAACGTGTGATCTGACATTATCATGGTGAAAAACCACATCTTTTCTGTTGATAAATTCTGCCGTTTTTATACTTCTTCCTCGAGTCTCATCAGCCATCGCCAAGCACCAGCATTATTTTTTTGCACGTTCTTGTTGTAGGTAATCCATTTTCCTTTATCAGTTTTCAATATTTACAAAAACTGTTCGCTTTGATTAAGTTTCAATAGAGAATCGTAATTAGTACACGATTCATTAAATTTCTTTAAATGAGATCGTGGGATTCCAGTATCGAGCTGTTTGTATATCCAGATTTTTTCAAATGAATCGAAACTGTTTTGTGATCAATTTCCAGCTCTTCAGCTCTGTCGTAAGAATTAATATGACAATCTTGCTCTACCTTTTCCAAAATGGCGTCGAGTTTATCTGCAAGCGACCGGTCGACCGAAACGAGGTTCACCTCTGACATCAAATGACTTAAAACGGTTGAACCGGTTGTGCTACTTTACATACACTGCATTAGGTCCATAAACGTCACAATTTTTTTTCCTTTTCGTAATAAAACTTGAAAATGTATTGAATTTCTACGTTATATTCGCTCATCTTGGTGGATGGAATAACAATAAAAAAATGGCGAGATACTGTTCCTACTATTTTTTTTTAATGTCATCTATTTAAAGGTATCAAAACTAGCCAGATACAACATGCACCATCAAAGAGATTTTAATGCAAATTTTAATCATGAAATACGAAAAACTTTTACCTAACCTAATATTTCATCATAATCCAGGACGTTTGTTTTGATTCAAGATCGAATTTTTACATATAAACATATTTAATGAACGTGATCGCGCAAATTATTTCATTGACTTGAACTATTCATATTCACATCTATATTTTTGTAACATAACTGACAATTTATGAAAAAAACCTTTTAGAAAAAAATACTTTTAAGTGTGCTTAAGATTTATTAAAACCGATTGAGAGTGGGATTTTCAGCTAATTTGAAATGAGTGATTTTTGATGCCGAAAACTCGACTTAAGTCATATCGTTTAGTATAGTGTTTGAAAAATTTTTCGGACGAGGTCTCTCGATTATATTAAGTGATTGCAACTAAGTTTTGATATTGAACATAGCATACTGGAGAAGAGATCTGAATAGCTTTTGAAGTTTAGAAGAAGCGGTTAATTGCTTTAAAGAAATAAACGAAATTTTTTTAATTTGCCTTTGAAGTTATCAAAATCTTTTGGCCGATCGAAGTCAAGTTTTGAAATATTTTAAACTAGGTGAAACCCTTCAAAATACCATTAATTTATTATAAATAATTGACGCAATGTGTTTTCAAACATGCCACATACGCATGCATACACGTACGCACATGTATATACAACATACCTGCATAGAAATCATCATCATTAAATTTGTCAGTTTTTAGAATTCGACCCGTAAATAGATGATTACTACTTGACAATCCTATAAATAATTTTAATTTTCTCGGTTGAAAATTTAAAATATATGATTTTTAACTAAATTGACAGTTTGCTCTTCAACGTATATAATATGTATGAACTGTAGCGCCATAAACCGATCACGACACATGCGAGCAAGGCATCCACATTTATTTTTGTCTCACTCTGACTTTATTTTCGTTTTCGGTTTATTTAATCAAATGACTAAATAAAACCCATTAAGCACACAGCCCAAATCGCCGCGCCGCAGACGTAATTCGCAGCGCGAAATAAAAGCGGACACGAGTACTTTAGACGCTTCCGAGAATAAATCGTATCTAATTGTGTTGAACATCATTCATTTGGCATTCAGGGTTGTTCGCGACAAGACAATATCTGCTGGTGTTGTGTTCTTTCGGGGAGCATTTATTTACCCGCGTAATTGAAATTTCACTGTCACCGAATTTTTTCTCCCCGCCGCCGTCTCGGGCCCGTTCCCGCTGACGTGGACGCTTTTATTAAACCGGGCGAAGGCACGTGCATCCAGGAGACGGCCGCCTTTGTTCCGTCAGAGCAGTCGGCGGATGCTCGATGTCTACGGTTCCAAACGTTAACGTCGGAGTACGCATCAATGACGCGTTAGTAATTTAGTTTATGTTTGATTATTGATTGATTTCGAAATTTGTCAGGCGTTTATTTCGAACGAGACAGGCAAAGTTAAATACAATGTCTATATGAAGAAACAAATAGAACATATGTTTAGGTTTGTATAGGTTCAATTTTAATCACCTCTGCTGAAATATAGTTTCCCAAAATATTTTTATTTCAAATCGAAGGGCTTGAATATCAGGCTCTTCTGAAGCCAGCCCCAGTAAGCACTGGAGAGAGGTTCCGTCGTTATTCATTGATGACGACGTTCAGAACCAACGACTCGACTTTCTCCCCAATGCATAAACAAATAGCTTAACTTGACTTATGTTAAAACTCATTGACTGACTGGTCGTGGTCAGGATCGAATCAAGCACACCTTTGGTTCCAAGTCGATACTTTTGATCACAGAACCACCACTACTCTGCATTGATACTACTGAAGAATTGAACAATTCTAAAATTGTGTAATAGGTTTTTTATTTTGAAATAGTGATAACGAAATTTTCAATTTTCTCCTATCAAGTAGGTCTGTTGAAACCTTTTTTTAACAATCGCCATAAAAAAACATCAAAAAATATGCGAGTCGTGACAGCGGCCTACTTTTCCCCACAACCTAAAATTCCTTTATTTCTCTTCAAAGGCTTACTATTGCGTGATCAACTTATAAAATAAGTTTTTGTCATAATACCGGTTTGTGCTGAAATCAATTCACCTACTTACGAACCAAACTATGGCATTTTCCAGTTTTAAAAAGAATTTCTAAGTACTAAAATTTTAATTGTTTCAATTTATAATTTGAACCATATATGAATAGTTTTATACAATAATGGTTCCTCCATTTCACTAGAAAATAGTTTATTTATTTCATGTTAAACTGTAATTCAATTATAATAAACTTAGTAGTGGTGGTCGAGTGGTTAGGAATGTTGCTTTCTGTTTCCCTTGAACTAGGAAGTATCGCTTGAGTTGATTCAGTCAGGTTCGATCCTAACAACGGGCAATGTGTTAAATTACTCGTTTTAATTTAAATAAAACCGCTTGCTTGGTGTCTTAAAGAATACGCAGCTTGAAAAGCTTCAGATTCAAACCTCTGATTCTGAAATAAAAGAATGTGGGAGGGAATGTCTAAAGAGTGGGACGATTAAAACCTGATACAACACCAGCGATTTGATTAAACGTCACATTTTAGAATTGTATATTAAGTATATAACTTCGAATCCTTACAACTGAAGTGAATTTAAAGTTGCCTTTATTTAAATAGCCTTGGAAGAAAGAAGATAAATCTACGTAGAAGAAATCTAAATTGCAGATAAGGAGAAAATTAAAGAAACATGAAGAATAGACAGGAAAGTACAATCAATATGACAGATCGATTACTGTGCAGCGTCTATGGTAGGTGAAATCCATCCATTCATCCTTAAAATTCAAATGTAAAAGTAAGAAAGTTAGAGAACGCTGTGGTGTTGTATGTAATGGTTAGAGTAGAAAAGAATAGTTCTGGGTGGTTTCGAAGGTAGCAGTTGGGGTCGGTGGCCGCTGGGAAAGTATGAGTGGAAGAAGAGGACAAGTAATAACTATGAAATGATTATTTGCGATGGCTAAGTGAGCAAGACCTATAACATTTAACGGCATGGTGTTTGATTACCACCATCAATTAAAGATGACATTAAAAAAAAAACGATGTCTCGCTATTTTTCATCTATTTTCTGTTCACCGAAATGAGTACATAGAGCTAAGACTATCGATAGATTTTGAAGTTTTATTACAAAAAAGGGAAAAATGCGACACAAGCCGCGAAAAAAATTGTGACTTTTAAAAACCTAATGCAGTGTCGGTAAGAGTAGCACAAAACTGGTTCAAGCGTTTTCAGTTAGATAATGTTCATGTTAAAGATGAACCCTATTTTGATCGACCTGTTATAGATAAAGTCGATGCCATTTTGGAAAAAGTAGAGGGAGATTGGCATATTAGTTCTTATGAGATACTTGTAGCTAAAAAGTTGGATATTGACCACAAAACAGTTTTGACTTATTTGAAAAAGCTGGATATACAAAGAGCTCAATATTTGGGTTCTACAGGAGCTCACTGAAATAAATCTAATGAGTAGTGTACTTATTAGCGATTCTCTATCAAAACTGTAACGGAACCCTATATGGCCTATATGTATATATATTGTTTGATTATACATGTGTGCTTTAGCATGTGTGATCGTCTAATTAATTAATTTAATAAAATTATGTAACGCGGAACAGTCTAGCTTTGAATTGGGAACAGAAGTTGGACTCTCCCAGGGTTCACGATCTCAATCTGGGTTTTATCGGATTGTTGCGAAATTCCACGGGCCGATGTTTCGTTTTGCGTGTTTTAACTCTCTACGAAAAATAGATCTGCTTGCTCTCTTCCCGCGCTTACAGCGTCAGGTTGTTTCCTGATTAATTCGGTATATTGTACCGAAGTACGTCAGCCGTAGCGACCATTAGTTATTTAGAGCGACCGCAGTCTAGCTTTCTGTGGAGTTTTGGAGTTCACACATTTTGCGCGGCCAAGTAAATTGCATTGTTTGACACAATAGAGCTCTCCAATCCGTTAGATATAACAATTAATTTTTATGTGTTCAATATCAATTATAAAAGTAAATATTTAATTTCTGAGTTTTAAGAGTTTCAGTTACATTGAAAATGTTTGTCTAAAATGAAGCCGTATACTCGATGCCTCAAGCATCGAAACCTCAGAATAAACGTCTTTAGCACAGGGGCTACGTATCAACGTAGTATGAGACTATCTATATTACAGTTAAATGAAACATCATATCTTCAAAGTATCGATTGGTATTAATCAGGTCTCAAATGAGACCAATAATTTCAAATAAAATATCAATTTCAATAAAATCAATCAACCCTATGATCGAATTTCTTAAGTGCGCTAGAGCACTCCGATTCGTTCACATACATATTAAAATGCTAGTTATATATTTTCAATTAAATAAATAACAAGTAATTATACCTTAATATTATAATGCAATAGGCAGATAACAAATTTTGCACGATACGCAGGGAAATAAAACAGTATATAATAAAATTAAATTAAAGAAAGAAAGCAAAATAAAATGAAATGATAGCAGTAAAATATTATATTTAAGCATTTAAAATATAATTATCATTACCGTATCGTGCAAGAATTCCTATATTTAAATAGTACTTATTGTTTATTACGCGACTTTATTGCAATGTTAGATATTTGTGTACCAGAACCACTTCTGTTGAATTTGCCATGGAGCCAGGCATTTCATCTGACCTCCTTGCAGATGGAACTTAGGCACCCATACAACCATCGACGCTTCGTTGGAGACTGGTACTCACCGTTTCTCCCTCAAGACCCGACCTGGTCCCTCGTAGTTCACAATCGACTCACCTTTCGCGTGTTCCAGAAACGTCTGTCGTCAACGCGCCCGGCTCATCGTCGGCCCGTCCTACCACGGCTGTATTGTTTTCCCTTCAATTGTTTATATAGGGACAAATGCGGCTTTCTTTCCTCTTTTTTGCCTTGAGACTCTGACACAAGCGCGCACATTGTCATTTGTTATTGCATTCAAGTAAAGACATACACGTAACTTAAGTAAAACTTACAAAAATAAATATATAAAATAAACAATAATACCCTAATTCCAGTCATGAATTGAAATAATCATATTAATAAAATAATCAAATAAAATCAAATCGCCTACCAACAAACATAAAATAATTAATCAAAAATCAATCATTATACCTAAACAATCAAATAAAGGATAGCTCATATCTCAACTAATTAATTATAAATAAATATATAATCAACTCATTTCTAATCAATTATATCATCGATACTTCATCTAATCATCTAATCAAAGCACACAAATATCACACCTATTCAATTCATAAGGTCAATCATAATCATATCCAACAATACAAATTATATTAACTGTCCATAAATCAAATGTGTACAAAACAATAACACAATACGTGTAGTGAAACTAAAAAGAATGAATTACACTGCGTATCCATGAACCCGAAATACATTTTAATATTTTATTGTGGACCTAAGGATCCGTTTCGAAAGGT
>BGZK01004467.1:0-13510 GCA_005406025.1 Eumeta japonica | reverse complement strand
TTAATAATTAGTGAATATAAAATTTCATTTTAAAATAAGGATGTTAGTGAGATAATTCTTATTAGACCAGGATTAACATTTGTTCCAAAGTTTTAATCTCCACAGGAAATGAGAGGTAAACAAGTGGATGATAACACATTTCATACAACAAACAGTCATGGGCAATGGTTAATATTGATACTGTGTGAATTGCCTCAATAAGATTCCATAAAATTGAATAGTATACGGTGTACATTATTTTCATTATACAGTTGTTGCAACTACTGTGCAAATGGTTTTGTACATATGTATGGAGTTTTTGCACTTGTTTGTTCTTCGTACCATCTGTGTACTTTAAGTCTCATTTACTAGCATTCAAAATAATAAAATTTACTTACGTCATCGTATTATTATTTTTTTATGTTTTTGGATAAAGTGGCGTTAGTTACAATTCTGCTTTGAGACCCGATTGAAAAATTAACATAATAATAATAATTATAATAGCTATTTAAGTGAACAACATCCAAAAGGCATAATAGGACATAATAGTAGTGTGCCTTATCTTTCAATTGCAACTTCAATTTAAGGATGACAGATGCAAAAATGGTAAGACCGAACAGTACATAAATACTTTACGAAATAAGTCATCCATTATAGGTATCATAGACAGATCTTTAAAACTACATTTATTTTTGTTGAAAAGCATGCATATCTTCGAAATTTAAATAAATCCAAAGTACATTTCCGCCAACAAAGAGAGGCTAAAACAAAAATTTTTTCAAAGAATAATTTGGCCTAAATCAATTTTTGTCATTTTTATTTAAACGCCTGTTAAGGCGTTAAATTTAAAATTTAAATAAAACTTTCCACTTTGAAATGTCTGAATGTTTGTTTTCTTAAGCATATTAAGCCTTGAAGTGGCGGCAAATAATACATTTTACCTAATCTGATGAATATCTAAATGCAAACAATAAAACCAAAGAAAAGGATGTTGGTGAATAAATGTTGTACGTAAATAAGTTACACAGCACGCACACACTTACAAATGCATAAATTTGTGTTTATAAGGCAACATTAACACACACACACTTACATACACACCTTGTGTACTATTTAAGGAAAGCATGAAACCCATAAAACCCTCTGATTCCAGATATTTTTGTGTTGCTGTCATCATTTGTTTACTCGTTTATAAAATATCTGTTTGCATTTAGTGCTACACACATACATACATACATGCATAAATATGTACATATACATACATGTATATTCTTATTTAAACATTTTCTCACTTTTCTATAAGAATGTATTTAAGGAAACATGAGAGTGAATTATTATATTTTATTTTGGTATTTTGCCATCCTTTGAAATCAACACTCTGTGTTGCTCCTGTGGTGTGTGTTTGTCAAAGAGTTATTTTATAAGTATTTACAAATATGTATGTATGCACCAATAAGAGTCAAATACAATTTCATGTTTTAAGCTGGGTTTTTTACAACTGACAACTGACACATATTTGAATGATTTTAACTAAAATAGTCATAATAAGTATGAGGCAAGTGTAGAAAGTTATCTAAATGTAAAAGTAATATTCTGTGGAAGTAAATGTTTTATTATATTGTCACTTGCGGCAGATCTGTTCCAATTAAAAATAATTTAAAATTAATAATGATTCCCAGGCTCTTTGATGTATCTCATATATATCACAATTAAAAATTTAATGACAGTTTAAAATGTATTTTAATTGAAATTTTCTAGAAAAACTAAATTTACATACTTTAATGTTCTTGGCATTTTAACCAACCAACCTCGATTCAGCGTAATTAAATTCCACTCGCCTATCGGCTGCTCTGCTTAATATGTCTCTGAACTGAAACAGTGCAACTATTCATTTATTATTTCCAATGAGGCCACTTGTTGAGTATTTTAATACATTTACAAGATTTTTTTTTTGGTAATTACAAAGTAGCTTATTACTAAATTATTTAAATAACTTTAAATGCAATGCTCGTTGTGATGCGTATTATCTATAAACGAGTGTAGATAATAAATGTACTTGTGCTACTTTGAGTAAAATTACTGTGTTAATCCAGGAAATACAATATGTCACCAATAATCAAATCATTGTCACTTCTTGTACTCATAGACGAGTGTGTGTACCATTAATGCAGGATAGAACTGGTTTGCAATTTGCCACCTGAATCAGATTGTAACAAATAATATAAGAAGAGCTTTATTGAATTAAAATCAGTTTTAAACTTATTTTGATCTTATTCATAACACTTATACAATATTTATTAAGCATATATTGTATAGAAAAGCTTGATAGACACTGTTAAGCGTTTTCATAAAAATTTAAATGAATTTGAAATGCAAAAAGTGCAGAAAGTGTTGACCTAGTTTTATGTATAAAGCACCGTTTTGCATTAGGGAAGTTGCTACTTAAAATTTTTCAAATATTATTAAAAATGAATTGTATGTATGTTGTATGAATCTGGTAATGGCTTAAATATGTTTGTAGAGAGCAATTATTATAACGGTTTTGCTTTAAATAATATCCAAATAAATAATAAGTAAGCATCACAGAGCTGTTTTAATATGTCTAATACTTCCTGTTTTAGATTTAATAACTTTAGAGTTTTAGTCAGGAGGAAAAACAACACGCTTTCTGTTATCCAGTAATAACATTTAAGCGTCTTAAAAATTAGTTGGCTTTTGAAGCAAATTTTATGAATAATTTATACTGAATTTGTGGCTCGACTCATAATATATTTTTTCCCATTCATTCTCATGCCATTATTTTTAACATCGGCAACATTATTTTATTTTGTAAAACATGCACGTGGTCTATATATACAAACATGTATTTTTAGTTATTTTCATTGAGGGAAAAAGAAACCAAATATGAGTGACATTAACACGATTCAAATAAATGCCAATCATTTTATTATTACATTCACACTTCAGACATCTAAAATGTATTGGCATATATTTTAGTGTCTTTTAAATTATAAAATTCTATTTGATTAAAACTTTTAAAGTGTTTCAGCTTCAGTTAACAAAGCTACTTTCTACATTTGAAGTTACCAAAACCCAATTTTGTTTTATTTCAGCATTATTGCGATAATGCATTACTTTTCTTTAAAACTCTATTATTTTCCATCGAAATCCACCCAAAGCTCAAACAACTCTTTAAGACGAACAAGGCGAAGGGACCCACAAAAGTCTTAGACTTTAAATGCAAAACAACAATAGCAAAACCGAAAACAACATGCCTTTAACAGCTACGATGATGTATGTTCCATGAAACACTTGTTCCAAGAATATTGCAAAATACCTTAGCAAAAACATAAAAGAAGAAATGAATTATGCAAAATAGCAGGAGCTTGAGCTGTGTTAGTCGGTTCGTGTTCAACATGTGCAGGGAATAAAAAGTTTAATAGAACGTTTGCAAAACAAAAGGCTGGAATGAAAATGCAAAAGAAAGAAGGAACTTTGTCTATACAAGTTTTCACCTACTAACACCTTTGTTATTAAATTAAATCGTATTTTCGCTTTTAGAAAATGTCTGTATTTTATTTTGAAGGAAATATTTTTCAAACATCCTGCTTTCAGTTAATAGTTTGTGGCTGCTTTAAAGCACAGAATTGTTACAAATTTGAAGAAAGCAATTTAAACTGTTAAAAATCACTCGAAATAAAACATAAAAATCCTTTGCTGTTGTATGCAAGTGTGTGTGATCACATCAGTTTAAGAAAAAATTTAAGCATTTTTATTTTATTTCATTTAAGCTGAAACCCAAAGATAAAGATAAGTCTTGACTTTATCATGTGTTAAAACTGTGAGTAGTCTTCGTCTTTTAAATTTGCAGACAGCCAGCACGTAACTGTGCTAAAATAAGACTCGAACGAACAAAAAAAATAAGAAAAGGCAAAAAAAATATCTCCGATGCTGCAAGTTGGCTTGACGTTGTCTGTTACTTTTACGTGCTGACTTCGGCAACACTGCGGTTTAAGGAACTTTTTTTTATCCAAAGGCCATAACACTATGCGGTTGCTTGTCTTTGTTCTTCAATGTTTAAGTAAAAAAAAAACACACACACACACATAAAACTGCAAACTTTAAATAAATCTAATACAAAAACAAAATAAAACGAATATGTAATTTTAGTATTCATCAGCACTTAACAAGAATTGGAGTCTTAGAGGTGTTGGTTGGTTGGTTGCAAACATAAAAAACAAAATGAATTTCTATGAATTATAAAAAATAAACTGTACAGACGAGAAGATAATGTTTAAAAAAGGTAGAAAATTGTGTTAATGTTGTTTTCATTTCGTTTGAATGACATCAAAGTACAATTTCTACAGCTATTTTATTTTGCTCTTCAAAGCTGTCGTATTAATATGGTATTATAAAATAAAACGCTGAAAGATTGTGTAGCATATAATAAGGCGTTGCTTTAAATGCTATATTGATAATGCATGTTAATAGGGATGTCTGTAAGATGTACGGTTTCTTTTCATAATAAATGTAGCATACAAACCTTAATCTAAAGTTCAAATTCAAAATGCTTAGGCTTTGAAACATAAATGTTTCTAGAAGGATATATATACTTCATTTCTTACCTGTTGGTTTCAAATACTTTAGAAACTAGACAATTGACATATTTGTGAAAATTTAATCATTTACAAATATAAATCGCCTGCTTTAGTCCTTTCTTGCACAGAAATTTGGCCTTAAACAAGCTGTTGTTTGCAATTGGCACATCTTTGTTTTAAGCCAGCGACTTTTCTAAAGATCATATTGGAATGTTTGTCTTATATTTTCCTAGGATGTGGTCTCTGAAATTAATAATTCGAATTATATTATATCTACATATGAGTGTATAAATTTAAAGAAATTTGTATCAATTGTTAAAGAAAGAATGCTGAGAACTACATTTCACGCATGTTGTTTTCCGAAATATTTTCTCATTTAGCTTACGAGTTGATGCATAGAATTGAAATTTAAAAAATATGACTGTGTTTTGAGTCGTCTATATAGCTTAACCGAGGAAAAATGTTCAAGGGTGTTATACTCTGCACTTCCTTAACTACAAAATATATATAATATTGTGTTTCCAGCTAAATATTTGAAAACATTAAAAGGAAGTTGGCCACACTGGCTAGTTTCACAATCCAGCATTTATATAACTTAATACAAACTAAACAATATATTTATGCTAAGAAATATAAGTTTCTAAGTGCACACACTGCCAAGTGAGCAAATATTTACTTTTTTATTTAGCAGCTGTTTATGACATATAATACAAAATAAACAATGACATTGTTAATTTAGAAAATTATTAGTTTTAAGCACGCACCTTTGATAGTTAATAATTACTTTTGTTTTGTCTAGCACCCAACCATATTAGCAAAAATAATATGAAAACCGTTAATAAAATTTAAAAATAGCAATATTCTTCGATTACATTTTCCAGAGCGTCATAAAGTTTTTGAGTTTTGCTCTCTCATTGGCCTTGGCGGTGGCCAATAGCTTCTGTAAGGAGCTTCCTAAACCCAAAATACAGAGATAAGCCACTGAGTACACTGAAAAAATTAAAGCTGTTACCTTGGTTAGTGACTCTGTATCTAATTATGACACCAATAACGTTCTTACCGTCGGTTGGGGTCATATTTCTGGCACCTTTGTTGACCTAAGCAGGGAGTTGGATGGGTCTTTTTAATTTGACAGCGAATGATCAATGCTGCAAATATTTTTGATTGTTATAGACTCAAACATTTGTGCAAAGGTCTTCGGACCTGCAGAGACTAAGATTGGCCACTTTTTTGGAGTCTAGTACAACACAAATTGAATATTATCTTTTAATAGCAAAGTTTGCAATTCTATTACTATGCCTTATCACCCTATTGGGAAGATAAAGAAAAATATTAAACGTCTTGGTAATACGCAAAATAGCTATAATTATTTTTTTGTTGCAAGATGCATGCATTTTTCTCTATTAATTTAGAGATAATCTTGACTCAAAGTATTCATGCGAATCTGTGTTCCGCTTCAGAATTGTTAGCCATTCACAGTATTTCAGATTTTAAATTTCATTGAATTAAAATTGGTTGTCTCTTACACGAATATGTTGTTAATATTTTCTAAAATGAAAATACTTAAATTTACTTTATTAGGCAACTAAAAACTATATAATTGTTAGCTTTTCTGCCGTTACTATTTTATAAGCCTTAAAACAATTTATGCATGTTAAGTGCTTCAAAATGTTAACACAGAATGTGTTATAAGGCCCCATAAAAGGAAAAAGCAACAAAGGGAAATAAAATAAAAAAAACAGAATCACATGAAATTATTCTCATTATCACAAATTTGCCACATATACACAGGATGAACCAACTAAAATAATAAAGCATATACCTCAGGCTTTTAATGAATAACTAAATGTTTTATTATATATTAAAATGGAAACGGGAGATTTTATATTCGTACTTAAACAAATTTATGCATAAACCAGCCATGTAAAATATTTTAAAGGATACCACTAGTTTTTGTTTTAAAAATTTGAGGTGGGTGAGCAGGCAAAAAATCGTTTTGTATTAAAATAAAATCATCTTAAAATGACAAAAGTTTTTTGTGCCTGTAATAAAATTCATTATTTTATGCAAATTTACTTAAAGTAATAACAAGTTCATTTTGTTTTCCTCTTTTATGCTTATCATCTCTATAAACCTAATAAACATCTTTCTTTATGGCGCACACAACTATAAAATAAATATTTTGCCATGAAACGAAAAATTAACATATTTTCTTCTCTTTGCCTTTAACAAAGCACTTAAAGAATAAGACCTCTCTTGGCCAAAGACGTTAAATTATTGTATAAAAGTTTTAAGAGCAAAATTTTAAGCATGCCTTGAGGCAAATGGTCTATTTAAACACATTTCCAGTAAGCAGCAATTATCTTTGTTAGTTAGAAGTCTGAACGCCTTTTGTTTTGATTCAAAACTTGCACGAAATGGTGAAAGTGTAAATGCTTCATTTCCACATTAAGGTAATTACTCAAAAGTAATTATGTTTCTCCAAATCTATGTTGGAAACTGTAGCCAATTTGCATTAAAATAACTGAGTAGCTTTAAGGCGCTACTTTAAATTATTACTAATGCATATTTGCTTATGGCTACAAAGGCTTAAAAATTTCAAAGCATTTAAAATTTTATTTTGAAATTAAAGTTTGTTCTATTTATAACAAACGACACTTAAGTGAAATGGCATTTAAGATGTCAGTATATTTCTGTGCATCCTTGTTTATAGGGTTACAAAATAATTTAGGTAAATCTGTGATATTAAGATGTAAACAAACACTTACTTTGTGCCAGTCAGTCAGTTGTCTATTTTTATTTCATTTATTTCTCAAATCTTCCTAAAGTTGTTAAACAAACAACACTTTTTGCTTTGCAAACTCCAAAGTTTCGATTTCTAATCTTTTATGTGACACAAGATGAAAAAAAAAATTGGGGAAAAACACTGAATGAAAGTAAATGAAAAGACATGGTCTTATCGTGTCCTGAAGAGATTTATTAGCATTCATGGCTTCATTTTCTTAAGCCTAAACAACTTAAGCAGGTAATTTTCAAATAACGAAAACATGAAAAACCTCATAAAACATCGTATTCACTTTTGTTTGATTAAATGAGACTTAACGGCAGCTTTTATGCATACATATGTACGTATATTATACAATTTCCACTCAATTCTTTTCCACACGTACGCACTATGGATATACAACGTGCATTGGTGTCAAGTCTAGGTGTGCTTTATTCCATTCAATACCTGTCGTAATTTTTGAGTCAGCTTAACGTTATGTTACTGGTTCGCCAACTTGCATTCTTAAGAAAAATTATTGAAACTGAATTTTACAAGGAAACAGTGTACATAAAATTACTAAATGATTGTTGAGTTATTGATTAAACTACATAATCTGCTTGATTACTCTAACAATTTTCAAAACTGATAGCAATGAAGAAGGGACATCATGCAATTTACTTGGCTGGTGTCATTCTAAAGCTAAGCTTTATGAGTGCTTACTTGTAACCAGTTCTCTTAGTTCAGTATAAAAGTAAAATTCATCTTGTTTATTGAAGTCGATTCTGATTTTGGTAACATATTAATTACTTCCGACAGGGCAATTACAACTACCATGACGTTCTTTTCTATTCATATTCATTCTACTCATAATTTCAACAATATTGCTTAGCAGCAAATTACTTGCAGAGCAGTACCAAGAAAAACTCCACTGCAGTAGAGGATACTAACTGGCAAATTCTGAATTAAAGTTCAATGAATAGTTCGTTTCAATCAAAAGCCATTTCATACTTCAAAGCAAGAAATACTTTAATACAAAATGCTCGCCTTAAATAAGACCATAAAATACTATTTTTGAAAATGCCTATACAAATTCCATAGAAACGTATTAAATATTGGTTCTGAGTGGAAAATGTAGCATTTTACCCTCCTCTGGAACCGTGCCTGCTTGAATATCATCTTGAGCAACATGTCAACATTAATTTTCTTACATCTTAAACTTTTTCTTCATTAATATGGACATAAACATCTGTATGATTCATTTAACAAACATTCAAGCCCATTTGTTGTTTTCATATTATTTTTCAAACGCTTTTAACTCCTCTTCCATTTTGATGTCTCCACGGGCGGTTAACCTAATGAGCTGATTTACTGCCCAAGCAATTGCCTTTAACACCAGTCAAATGAATGTCCATATGTATGTATGTGTATGTGGTATATGCATGCATGCGGTTCTGCACGATACGTAAGTTGGTTGTGTATATTACTCCTTTATTTACCACCAGGTACAAAACCATTCACGATAAATGCCTCTCGTTCTTGATAAATGACACGTTTATTTATTGTTGCCTAAGGACAAATGTCAGAATCGTATTTAGTGTTTGCTTGCTCTTAGAGAAGAAAAATTGTGGGAGCACGTGCCAATAGAAGAAAGAGCAAACAAAATTTATCGAATTTATTCCACCGAGCAAAAATGCAGCTTAAAAGTTTTATAAAGTGTAAAAACACCCTTACGCTCGTGCCTAGTGCTTTGAAAGCCTATTAGTAATGTTTTTACAATCATATCGTATTTATCTTTTAACCAAATTAATCCTTCTAAAACAATCACTCAAACTATTTTTTAACAGTAAAGCTTTTTATCGTTCCTTCTTCAGAAGTTTAGCTTTAGGAGTTTTTTATTTAGTTTTCTTTTAAATTCAAAATCATTAAAATATCACATTTATAACTATATTGTAATATTTTAGAAAACATGAAATAAAATTTAACAGATTTTAGATGGCAACAATAATAAAACAAGTGCAATCTATCTCTTGTTATGGCTTCTCTGCAAAAATTCAACAAAAACAGCACAATTTTTGCATATTCTGTGATAACCTAATGTATTATATGAAATACATATGCACTGACATTTATTATACAGTTTTCAATCATTTTTAAAGTTTATTATTTTAGGTCAAAAGACTCCTGTGGTTGTTTTGCCGATTATTTCAGCAGCATGTCCATAAGCCGCCGACATTTCGCTGATGCTCCAGCTTCGTCAGTGGGCTCGAAGAGCCTTTTATTAATTTTAATAAAAATGAAATACAATAATTACGATATTATTTGGCTCTCTATTTTTGTCACCTTTTTCTCATCTCCTTTTTTCCACCTTCTATTTCTTCCGGTACAGAGTTGTATTCTTATGATAGGGTTATACTAGCAAATCAAAAATAACGAATAATGGAATTAAGTATTATTTGGTATTCATACAACCTGCTATTCTTCCCTTGCCTACAGCTTAATATTTTTCTGCCGATTATCACGCCTAGAGATAGGCATTTACCTGTAATGGTTTCGTCGTGTTAATACGATTAGTTTTTCAGCAAAACTTCAAGCACCCTGTCGGCAATTCAGTTTACTACCAATGTTTGTTAAACTAATTTTTCTGGATTACTTTCAATGAAGTTACCTGGACTTTTTAACATGGCGATGTGCTAAAAGTAGTGTAGTGTCCGGACTCTGCATTTCTTTCCTACTAATTTAAAATTTAGAGGTAGTCAAAGGTAGACTATTTTATGTGAAGCTGTTGCATGATGCCTTCCATTTGTAGAAAGTCCCAAATAAAGTTATTGTAAATATTAGTTAACAATCAATAGCTTATATTTGCTGTTATTCGAGCAAGTCTTATCGATGAATTCAAATCGACTTGTTTTCAATAGGCATTGACTAAAATCAGTACGAAAAGAAAATAAATATAAAAAACTACAAGTAACATAAAGGGAATAATAGTTGAATGACTAATTGCGCTGAATAATTGAGTTTTGGTTTTGATCACTGCTGCATTACATTGTAGTTACTTTATAGCTAGTTCTTGAAATGCCAATTATTACTAGATTTTTCGTATATTTGATTTCATTAATTGCTGATAGGTCAGTTATTGCTCATTCTAAACCCAATATTTAGCAAACTTTTTGCTGGGTAGTGTCAATATTAAAAACATTCACTGTCTCCTTGTTCACTTTTTCCATCTTATCGAATTAATGAAATTTCATTTATTTAATTTTTTTTTTAAGTTTTGGAATATTAATTCAAAATGAGTAGTATCAGCGAAATGCCGGCGGCATATAGACGAAAACAACTAAAAGGTCTTACGACCTAAAATAATAAGTTTTGGAATATTAACAGAATTTTTATAAAGTTTCTTTAAATATCTTTTAAAATATTCTTTGAAATATTTAATGAAAAATGTGGCATCATATGCTGTCAATGGTTTGAAGATTTATTTTCATAAAATCGTAGTGGAAAAAGCAAGAAAATAAATTATGAAAAGTAATAATCGTCGCGTTTGTAATCATTTGTTTAGTGAAGTCTACCACAAAAGTCATGCCAATGATGCAGCGTCTTTCTCTTGGCTTAATGTGATGGTTTTCATATTTTTACTCACTTCGCCGCAGTTTGCCGTTTTCAAATATTTCCTTTTTGCTGTTTTTCTTTTTTTTTGGTGAAAGCATAATTTTCCAGTTGCCTTCACATAAAATGTATTTTTGCGCTCGATGATTTTTACTTTTACATTTCTCTGCCATACAATAAAATGAATATGAATAGTTACTCAAAATTGCCATAAAATAATAAAAAAAAAAAAAATAGTTTGAATTTCGTATTCGAAGGAATTGTTTTTTTCTTCTCTCATAAAATTGAGGAATTTATTTCACGAATTTAAATTTCTTAATATTTAATAAATAACTTGCCTATTTGTTGTTCTTGCTGCTGCAGTTGCTTAGCTTTTCTTATTTAACACAAAATTATTTTGGCTTTTATTTTGTTAATCCTTGAATGCACAATTTATTACTTTGAATGTTTTCCTTAGCCTCTGCATCAATTTGTTATGAAGCAGATATTGATGATATCCTTTGGCTGTTGTAGCAATTTTTCCAAATTACTCACAATTAAGCAATCTGTAATTACCACAAAATACAAAATCACACACACACACACATATTCTTTGGCCCATTAGTTCTGAAATGTCAATATTTTTTAAAGCTTTAATTTATTATTTGCAGCGGGATCAATTATAGCACACTCTATATAGTTCATCCTTACCTGGCTTCGTAATAAACCTTTAAAACTGCAGGGCATTCATCACGAACTCTTTTGTTAGATATACGGAAATGCAGCCGGCACTGCTGATATATTTTATTTCAGTGAAGCATTAACAAATCAATGCTAATATTAATAAGAGAGTCTGGCAAATTGCACGCAAGAGCAATAAAACGTTGAGTAGTTTTTTTCTATAATAAGTAAATTAGTAATAGATGTATGTACATATTTAGGTATATGGATGCTTAAAGTGTGTAGATTTCAAAGTGCGCTTGTAATCGTAAAGGATATTTGCAACTGTACTACTTTACAGTAAATTTTCTTAATTAGTAAACATCAGTACAAGTGTAATAATTAATATACAAACCTGCTCATATTTCTTATGATTCTACACTAATTTGTTCTTTCACTTACATACGTATGTTGTAGTATAGACATATTTATTTGTACTTGTAAATGAACTGTAATTGAAAACTGACTAACCTGCTACTCATGCCAATCAGATAAAATAAAGTATTAAATTATATTTCAACTAAATAAGATGGCCAGACAAATTTCAATTGCAGTCAGCCACATATGTGTGTGGTATGCGAAATGTCAGAGTTGCCAGCAATAATTAAGCTTTGAAGAAAAAGCTTTGAAAAAAGGCCTAGTCGTTAAATTTATCATTTTAATCCAGCAATTGTTTGTTTTTAATTTTATTTGGTGGTGGAGATGACAATTTTAATTCCCTTCAAACAATGTCGGGTTTCATTGAGCTCAATCGCCGAAATAAAGAATTTATTATTAAATTGCTATAGTTAATTACATTTAAATTAAAGAACTACAAATTTCTTAGATATGTAAACTTTTCCTACAATTCACATGCGTGTACTCCAAAAGTATACGAAATGTTTGAAATATTAATACTCCGATTTACATTGTGATGTCCCATAACACTGGTGTGAGTTAAACTACTCCTTGGAGTATATTATACTACTAATGAAGAACTACTTTTAAAATAAGCCTTTTCATTGCTTCATAGAGCAATTTCATTAAATATATTTAAAGCATTTTTAACAAGCAGCACCAAAAATGTTCTAGTGTTGCCAAGTTGTTATAAAAAACCTATATCAATACCTGCATTACGTACTTCAAAAATATCCCATTGAACCGTGTAACAATTATTATTTGTAGGGATGCACTTAAAACAATTATAAATCAGAAGTAAATAAATAAGATGAATAGAAGGAAATATTACTAAATTTCTTTCTTAAATTGATATGAAACTGGGCAAAGGGTAGACACAAAGAACTCTTGCTCTTGCTGACTTGTGGCCAAAATTTTCCCAAAATAAAAACATGAGAAAATTATATCTTTGAATTTCAAAATTGTGAATATTATTTAAATGTTTGCAACCATTTAATTTTAGCATCTTGTCATATTGGGCTTCTACATTGAATCACTCAATGTACAAATTGAATGTTTATGAAGAAAAGCAAACAAATGCACACACAACAATAAACTTCATTAACATAATTCACAGATTGTTTGTAATTGCAATTCAAATCAATCAAATTTAATTAAATATTAACGAAATGAACAACTCAAAGTGGGGTCACACAATCATATGCAAAAGGTTGATGTACATACGAGTATCTGTATGTCGCCATAATTATACCAGCAAACACAAAGTCTTTTGAATTAAAATTACTCTATCATAAGATATCATGCAAAATTCTTTGTCGGCAATATACAGGGCTGGGGTTTTGAATTTAACATCTATATAAAATTTGTATAGATGTAATTAGTATGAAAAATTTATTTACTCTAAATATTTTGCCGATCTAGAAAACCTCTTCGTATCATTAAGAACGATATGTTTTCAAATTAA
>BGZK01004466.1:0-13511 GCA_005406025.1 Eumeta japonica | reverse complement strand
TACAAACTTTAGAAGGGTGCCTTTTTAAACAAAACAAATACATTTCAAAGAAAAGTTGCTTTAGGTTTATGAATACGACTCATGCAGATGAATATTTGTGAACTACACGATACTTATTCTATTAAGGGATGCCTTTTAAACGTCATGAGTAATAAATGTATGTTTATAAATATATTTGTTTTTAATTTTTTGTTTTAGTAAACAAATTAATT
The DNA here is from genome assembly GCA_005406025.1 of Eumeta japonica. Taxonomy (NCBI): domain Eukaryota; kingdom Metazoa; phylum Arthropoda; class Insecta; order Lepidoptera; family Psychidae; genus Eumeta; species Eumeta japonica. The sequence continues at coordinate 13,299 of BGZK01004466.1, read as the reverse complement.
TACATAAGTTTGTGCCAAAAAAAAATGTATGAGGAATCACAATTTGATTTACAAATTTAGTTTATTAGCAATATATTAATATTCATTTTCTATTAATAAAACTTAAATAAAACAAAAATACATATTTATGTTTGTATGTATGAAACAAAATGTTTAATGCCTTAAGGAAACATAAACAGTTGTTTTGCTTTAAAATTTTTTTATTAAAAAAAAATGAAAACAAAATTATTTAAGCAAAATGGTTTATTTCTTTTGCTACAACGATAGAACGACGAATAAATCCAAATTAATTTTTTTACAAACTTTGTGATTAGTCATAAAAAGTTATAAAACTTATATTCAAAAATAATAAAGCGAGCTTAACGAACAAAACTTATTTATATTGAATCATGTTTTAATTTTTAACAAAACATAAATTAAGAAACATTTTGCATTCAAGAGAGAAATTGCGAACTTGTTTTAAAGAAGTGAACCAAATACTGTGATGCCTTTTGTAGCACCGAAAACAACAACAACAACTACAAGTAATAATGCTGCTGGTCGTACCACATTTCGGCCACCATGGGTCAAAGAAGACGGTCAACCTGGATTAAAGCCCACGCCCAAAACAACAGTTCCCTGGGCCAAAAAAAATGCCGAAGCCAAAGAAACCGAAATACCTAATCCCAGCATCTTGAAGAAAACAACAAACGCCACAACAAATTCGGTCAAAAGTAAATTAGAACCCAGTGCCGCTTTAAAGAAAACTCCAGAGCTCCTTAAAGAAATCCACTGAACCAGTGAAAAATCACAGCGCCCGTCAAGAAAGTACCCGAACCTGTTAAAACCTGCAGCGGCAGGCAATGCTACAAAAAGTATGGCAGCAAAGAAAAGAGCTCCACTCCACCTCTTCGTCCGAAGAAGAGGAAACCGATGAGGAGGAGGAGGAAGAGGAGGAAGATGAAGAAACTGAGGAAGAAACCGAAGAGGAAACAGAAGAGGAAACCGAAGAAGAAACAGAAGAGTCCGAAGAAGGTCTGAAAAAGACGATAAAACGAAAATGCCAAAACCCGCGCCAGCCACCAATAATAAAGCGCCCACGCCTACAGTGACAGGTAAAAATTATTCCACCCAAGACCCAAGCGCCCAAAAAAGAAGAAGAAGAAGAAAGCGAATTAAAACGCCGTTTTCATTAGAAAACCCAAACTTAGGACCGGTTGTAGTTAAACGTGATAAGTCAATGAAAAAATCGAAGACGATGACGAGGCAGAGGAAGGCGAAACAGAAGAAGAACGCGAACGTAGATTACGTTTTAAATTAGAAAAGCCCAAACTGCGTCAAGGTCAAACGCGAAGAGAAACCCTGCCTAGCAAAAGTACCGAAAATATTATGAAAATTCGTCCGGTTTTGAAAAGTACCAAAAGTCGATGAAATTCTTAAGGAACCAAAGAGGAACCCAAACCCGAATTCAAACGAAAACTTTACGCAAAACGCCGTCAATTAAACGCGAACCCAGTAAAAGAGTGGTAAGTTCACACCGTTCAAAGTTAAAACCCTAATGCCTCTAATAATACTGATGTAAATATATTGATTACTTTTTTAAGTGCTGCTATGTTTTCATAGGGATTTATTTGGATGTCGGATAGAAATAATTATTTTAGTATTTGCAAAATACCATAATATTTGATAATGATGGAATGTTTTCTTGAATTTATCTTCCTAATATATTTTAAGCAGTATTAATGCTGCATTAGTCATTTCAATAGCTTGTGTAAGTGTTGCCAAGTTTTTTTTTTGACTGTAGCTTGATTTTTTTCTGAAAAAAAATAATTTGTAAACCACTTTTTTGACTGCATGGCTTGATTTTTTCTGCGACAATATTGTTTTCATTTGCAAATAAAATAATTTGTATAAAATAATTTGACTTTACTTGAGTTGCGTTTAAGAATTTGTTACATGTAATGCAGTATGCATTTAAGAAAATGTTTATAAGCTGTTCGAACTTTCAAACTAAATTACAAATTTGACTACTGAAAATACAAACTCGGTCTGCGTTGGGACGAACTCTAAATGATCTAACGCTTCTTTCACAAAATATACAGAGATGAAAGGCAATTATTCACTCATACACTGAGATTCGTATTTTGGTGTCTTAATTCGAAAGCAAAACATTTCATAACGCAAAACAAATATGACAAAAAGAAATCAAAAAAAAAAAAATCAGTATAAATCTGCACATTTCACTCATACACGGAGTTTCGTACTTTGTTTTGCATTCATTAAAATCTGATTACAATTTTTTTTAAGTCAGTTTTAACATCTCTGTTCTACTTTGTGAATTCTTTGCATAACGCTTGAAATGTACATCATTATATTTAAACGTTTCAAAATATTTACTAGCCCGCTTTATTCAGCTAAGAGCTGTCAAATGTTTACTGAGGAGAGTACGTTGATATTATTTCACACACGCCTAACATTAAATGTTATGATCATTTGAACTTTTCGTTAGCACAAGCAATTTTTAATCAGTAGCTTTTATAACTTGGTAATGGTTAATTCTTATTATGAAAGTAAATGAGCCGCCCGTTTTTATCCCAAGTAATAAGTCTTCTTTAAATATTAATCAGGTCAGTTTATAACAAATTAATAATAAACGACTCTTAATTTATGAAAGTAAGAACACAAAAAATCAATTTTATTCAAAAGCTTTCGATTTTGAGGTTATAAAGAAATTTTTAAAAATTATCATTTTGGTATATGACTCAATTCGGTCCTATACAGGTTTCATTATATGTATTTTGTAACACCGTTTTATTAACAACATACAAACGTACTTATATGCACTTGCTTCAAATAATGCAATAACATAATTGATACATTGGTTTACCTTCTTTGTATTTCTGAATCAATTTACTTAATATGTCTTGTTTTTTAAAGCTTCTTATCCATTAATTAAACTCCATTTATTTTTGATCTATATTTGAATTCTTCGATCTTCATTGTTTATAATGTATATGTATATAATGAACTGTATACAACAATAGATCCTGAAGATGAACCGAAGAGGTTCGAAATACATAGATCAAAAAATAAATGGAGTTTATTTAATGGAATCATTAGGAGGCAACACCAAAAATATAATTGATATATTGATAATTGATACAACGATACAAGGAGGTTGCAAATTGAACATCTCTTTATGCATTTTAAACGCATATAAACTGCAAACATAAGTCACCATAATTAAATCGAAATAAAAAAGTTGGTGTTAACAAAACTCAGAGGATAAAAAAAGGAGAGTCCTCCTTGATTTTCCACATTTCTTAATGAAAGCACTTAATCTCAACCAGTTTTACAATGAGATAAACAATGAGCAGCCTGTATGGCTGCTGGAAGCCCAAAATCTTTGAATAGCCTCATAGATCACAAATGTTCTTGCTATAACAGCTTAATTTATTCTGCTACTGATAAAGCATTTTATAAGTATCTACGTTAACAGGCAAATATTTATGCTTTTTAAGACCAAATATCCTGCATCCAATCGATCCCTAAATAATTTTTCAATTTATTTTTTATTTTATTTAATTAAAATATAAATAAATTGAAGATTGTGTAGCTTAAATTTTTTTATCCCTTAACTTATTAGGAATTATCAACGAGAATTTTTACCACATCGTAATCAAAAATAACGGCTTAAAATCAAGTTTGATTCTGACAAAAAAAAAAAAGAGTAACAACGTGACCATCCTCTTTGATTGTATATTTTCTCTCATTGTTCAGTGGAAGCTTTTCTAACATTTTGTAAATATATCGTGTGTAGTTTTGCGTAATGCCAATAAACCCAATTTTAATTTCAAAACAATTTATTGCTGCGGTAATGTATTTTGTAAGAATTTTATTATTTTTTTTTTTTTGCATTTGGGTGTATGTACATCATGTTGTGTGTAACAAACGGCTTAAACACAATTCCAAATTTTAATGTTTATTATTTTAATTAAATGGAACAGATGTTCACAATTAATAACACCTTCATAATGGCAAAATACATTATGGGCTCATTAAAGTGCGTATGCAAAATCACATGCAAAAGTATCTACATATCATAGACACACATTTGCATACATACTATGTACATACATACATATATAAATGAGAGAAAGTACATACATACATATGTACATTCATATTTGACAATAAAATTTTCATAAAATTAATTCACATTCAGTCATTGGCAATTATTTGTTGCTGATTAATCATTTTTCATTTAAAATTATGACGATAATTAGGAGAAAGTATTTCATGAAATTCATTTTAAATTCGTTAAATAAAGAAAATTGTTATTTTAATTGGATTATTGTCAGAAAGAAAATACATATATATAAAATTCGAAAAAATATCTCATCAAGAAACAAACAAAAGAGCCCGTTTGCACAACTTGAAATTTAAAACTTTAATGTAGTTGGCATACGCAAAGCTAAGCGACTGGTCTGAAAAATTTGTATAGAAATCACTCAAAGAATTAGTGATTTTCAGATAAAAATTGTTGACAAGTCACTTAACACCACATTAATTAATTAATGTATTCCAGATTTGAACCACACTAATGTTTAAATTTTCAAATTATTATATTCTACTGCGAAATCCTATCTTTAGCAATTGGCATGTTGTGAAAACGGGCCTAAAAATGTTATGCTTCACTTAACGCAGCTAATAATTTAATTATTTATTCACACAATTTTTCGTAAAACAAACTTGCATTCATTCCTTATCACTCACTTAAATAAACCTTTTTCAAATTTCTATATTTCTGATTTAATTTATTTTATAATTTAACTCTAGTTCCGGCGCCGCCACCGTTGCCTTCACTGGTGTGCAAAGGCTCCCACCACCTCCACCCCATTGGGCAATGCAGGCGAAAAGAAAGAAATTTCAGAAGCTCGCAAACAGGCCATAGAAAACTAAAGTAAGTTAAATTTAAATTAGTAAAGTGATGTAATATAGAACGTTTTTTATTAAAGCAGGCACAGAACAAAACATGATTACTTACTTTTTTGGTAATTTATAGCTTCTGTCACGATCACCATGCATGATTAGTAATTCAATTATATTCGTATAGTTACGATTTCGTATGGGTGAGAAACTTTAAATTTAAATTATATGTTGTTATTTTTATATACATATTATATAGTGACGTTGCAGGCCGCTGCTTCATATAGCCCATAAAGACCAAAATATCAAGTAATAATTAAGTATGTCCAGAAATGGGTCTTCAAGCATCAAAAATTAATTTGCGTACTCTGCTTATTGCACTTATTTGATTATGTTTCATTAATTTACAAAGAATTTATCATTCGTTATTTGAATATTTATTCTAAAGACTCAGGCGAGTTGAATTAAAATAAAGATTGCTCAAAGTATGTGTCAATTATAAAATTAAGCCAGCAAATAATTATATTACACCCTTGCTTAAAATTTGATAGTGAATAAAAAGAAACATTGTCTTCTTTAAGTATTAAAAACAAAAATCCTTCTTAATTGAAGGAAAAAAAACTCAGAACTTGTAAGCCCGATTAACATTCAAATGCTTATAGAATTAATAAAAGAGTTCGAAGAATTAAATAAATTAATGTTAATCAATTTATTTCAGAACTAGACCACGCCGACGTCCTGACTGGTCGGAAATGATGAAGGAAGTAGAGGGTGGCAAAAAGCTGCGACATGTGGAATGCAATGACAGGTATTACATTAAATGTTATTAAAAGTTCTTAATTAATTTGCTTTTTATCTAGATCTCAACCCATATTAACTTGTAAATCGATGACCAAAGTGGATAACAAATTTATTTATGAAACCGAAAAAGATAATTCACACAATAAATTGTTGAAACAAATTCAGGGTGGCATTAAATTGAAGCCCACACAAACAAATGATCGCAGTAAGCCCTTCATAGAAGGTCTGCGCAAATTCCGTAAGCAAATGACCATCGAAGAGCAACTACAAAAATCACAATCTAAAATTAATATGTTAGCAGGTGCGGCAAGTGGTTCGGATGTAAGTAACTTTTATACTTAAAATAAAAAAATTAACTTGGCTTATTTTAAACAAAAATTGTAATCAATTCCATCTAGACTATAGATGGTGTAGCACCTCCGCCAGTTCCACACGTGCCGGCAGTATTGTTTCAGGCTTATTGTTAGACGATACCAGTGGCGACGAGCTGACGACATTGATAAAATTCGTGATGATTTGCAGCACCAAACAAATGCTTGCTTTGGAGCTGCGTAATCGTGAAGCTCAAGAAAGGGAAAATAAAAACTTTTAGCCAAAATAGCCACTTTGGAAGCAGAATTGGAACGTGAAAAATCAAGAGAGAAAAATTTCGAATATGGTTCGAGAATCATTGTGGCTACCATGGAAGCGACACCAAAAACCGAAGAAGCTTTCGTTAAGAATCTTAAACAAGAAGCTGAAGAATCCAAACAAACGGCCCAGGAATTGGAAAAGAAATACTTGACCACAGGCGAACAATTGGATCAAGCCAAGAGTGAAATCGAAGAACAAAAACGACAAATTCAAATATTGGAAAGAAAATTGGCACAAGCATTGCAGGTAAAAAAAATAATTAAAAAGACGCATAATGTTAAGCATTTTGGTATGTCACAAAGTTGCATAAATGTCAACCAAGTTTTTGATTTCGTGAGAATCTTGTCACAACAAGAGTCAAGTGCGGTGCACATCCCACCTAAAAGCACTAACATCTTTTTATAGTGCCTATTCGAGAAAACGCATCTGTAAATTAAGCATTTGCATATAATATAAAAGGTGAAGAATTGTTCTGGACATAACATTGAGTTTGAGTATCTCTCTCGCACTAGAAAACGGTAAATCTTGTGCGAATAGCAAAACTATTTGTCATATTTTGTTTATTGTGCTTTTATGCAAACATTCACTTCTTCCAATATTTTCTTGCTGTCTTAATGCGACTGCTAAGATCAGTTAACACATCTGTCTTGAAAACACCGCCTTAAAATAAAATAACAAAAGTGGGCAGATTTGTGACAGAAACATTGTTTTAGAAACTCTCTCAGTTTTCATTAAACAGTTACTGAAGTTGGAAAATGCGTCTAGTTTAGCGCGATTTTATGTATACATATATGTATTAGAATTATTTTCATTTGCAAGTCTTATAATTCACATATCCTCCACAAGAAGAATAATCATTAGTAAATAGAATGACTTGCGCTATTAGAAAACCGACTGCGGTCGCAATAATTATTGATTGATGAAGCAGCTTTAAATGCAATCATTAAACTCACGAATTGGGTATTTACAATTCGATTTTGTTTTGAGATATTGCGCTTGAATTGTGTCACTCCAAAAAAAATTATGAAAAATGCAAAACTACGAAATCAAAATCTTGTCGAACAAAATTTCTGATAATTAAAATTTATTGTATAATTGTATAAAACATTAAAAATTACTTATTTATTAAAATTGCTTAAATTTTCATTTGCATTGCTTTGCTTTATTAAAGGGCCATCAGCTACTAACGCAACGCAATTTGATTTTTGCTATGATTATGATGATCTTGACCTGATTTCATTTAATCATTATAATGGCAAAATATAAGGTACTTTAAGAAAAATTTTCTGCTAATTTTTTTGTTAAACATTTAATAGGAAGAAGGAAAGGTAAAACTAAATAATCTTTATTTTCTAATTTTATTAATGACTAATAAAATGCATTTTATGTAAACTTTTTCCTTAATTAGAATTCAATAACAAAAATTTAATTTTACAAATATAAGTATATTACAAAATAATTTGATGTTTTTGAATCAATTTATGAGGTTAAATTGTGAAAATAGGCACAGCCATATGCCTCTTAGAAATCATTTTTTACATTTTCATTGAAAAGAAAAACAGAAAAATTTCACCAATTTGTTAACCAGACTAACCAAAAACTCTTCTTCTTTTTACTGTTTCATATTATTCAATTAATTAAATATTTGGTTTTGTTAAGGGCAATGGATTAGATTCAAGAAGAGCCAGTGATGTTCACAATGGCCGTGATAGTTCGCCTGATTTCGATTTGGGAGAAAGTGAAAGTGATCCAGATGAGCCAGAAGAAAAGAAGGCTGAAAGACGCGAAAAGCGTTTAGTCAAAGAAATTAAGGTATTGCGTAGCAAGCTAACTAAGACTAAGGTAAAGGAAGAAGCAGCAAAAAAAGAAAAAATGGCTCTTAAAGAGGCCATGAAGAAAAATCATATTATTTTGAAGTAAGTTAACAATATCGATATTATTTTAACTACATACATATGTGTGTGGTAACACATCATAAGCAAGTAACTTGGTATCTTTTAAGGAAACCTGTGGAGTGATTTTCTATATAAAAATCCCAGACATACACTTGCTTGTGAAAGCCACACAGTAAACTTTTAAACTTATTTTTTATTCAAACTGAAAAATTCTAAATGAAATTGGGAAAACTACAAATAAAAGTCGAGAAATTCTATTATTGAGAGAAAATAGATAAAATAGAGAATTTTATTAAAAACAGCCAAATTATATCAAGAATTTAATTTTTTCATTGGTAAAATGCCATTGACATTATTATGTACAAATATGAAAAATTTGCATATGAAGTTGATTCTTAATTGATTTCAGAATTTATCAATATTAATTAAATTTTCTCAATGTCAATAGAAAATTTTTAATTTTAATTTGAGTTTCTAAATTTTATTTGGAATTTTCTCAATAGCAAAGTGTGTGATATTCACATTTGAGTTGTCGCAAAATATAATAAACAAAATGAAAGTATAAAGCAAATTTGCTTTGTATGAAATTTAAAATGAACTAATCTTAAGTACTACAAATGCATCTGAAACAAAATTTACATTTTAATTACAGGGAGGAGAAGAAAAAATTCAAGAAATTGGAGAAGGAAGTACATAAAATGGCAGCTTCCATGAAGGAAGATGTCGACGAAGACGAGGAAAACGAAGATGATGAAGAAAAGGAAGAGCAAGCGGAAGAAGCTGAAGAGTCCGAAGAAGAAACTGAGGAAGAGTCTGAGGAATCTGAATCCGAGGAAAGTGGAAACGAAACTCAAAGTGAATCAGAAGCAGAGGTTTGTTTTTAATCAGACAACTTTTTTTGTAATCATATTCTTTAAATGATTATAAAAACTAAATGATTTGCGATTTTAGGATGCACCCTCCTCAGCAAAGAAGGATAATCTTGAGCCCAGACTAAAGAAACACGAGGGACGCTTGACTGCCATGAAAAAATGCAATGTTTTATTGCAGGCCAACGTTGACAATTTGCAAGACGAAATATCCCAAGTTCGTTATAAGGCTTCTAACTTGCAATCGGAATTGGATTCAGTGCTGGCTGATTTAGGTTTTTAGTAATTCAACAACACAAACAAATCCTGATAATTACTTTTAATTATAGTTTTCCAAAATAACATTTATTATATTTTGTATGGATATTTAATTTTGCCCAAAGATTAATATAATACCTTATTAAAACTTATTTCTTACCTTATGTAAAACGTTTGTACAAGTTGAAAAATAAAAATATAAAAATTAAAATATAAAATTTATATACCAACACAAATTTTATTAAAACAATTGCTTCTTCGCGAGATAATAAAAACAAACAAAACGCAGCCGGTAATTTTACAAGTTTTGAACCATGATGCTGCTTCTTGCTCTTATAGAGAATTTATCATATCAGGTGAATGGTTAACATAGCAAAGCCAACCACCAAATGGGAGTAATACATGCTTTCTGCTTAATGTGGCAAGCACAAAAATTAAATTTTAAATTTTACCACAGCTATAAAGTACGTTTTTAGTTAACCTATGTACATGCATACATACAAGCAAAAGTCTGTTGATTCAACACATGTACATATACTTTGAAAAATATTCTTATTGGTACTGTTAGTGAGCTAATACTAATTGATAGTATAACCTGTGTCAATGAACTAGTACCGATACGAAGTATAAATAAAACTATGTTTATGAATTTAATTTGAAAGCTATTGATTTTAATATTCTAGGTCATATCTTATTATTTTTTTTTTTTAAATCTACTTTATTAGATTATTATGTTCATTTATTTTTATTTTTTATTTCTAATTATTTTATTATATCATTTATTTTATCGTATTTTATTATACATACACTATTTTTTTTTTCTAATAACGAAATTTTGTACGCTACGGTCTATCTTTCTTCTAATGCTATAAGTCTTGAAAACAGATAATGTATCCACCCTAATTTGCAGTTTAGGCGATTGTTATATTTTTAGCTGACGAAGGGTTGTAAGCAAATTAATATTGTGCAGCTTTTCCTATCCTTCCGCAGTCACACGTAAAAACCTGTTTTACATAATTTCATTTTAAAAATCAACTATTCACAATTTTTACATAAAAAATTCCGTCAAATCGAAGTCAAAAAGGTTCTCTTGAAAAATATTTTATATTTTCATGACAAAAAAGTAAAACAAAATTCTGGTTTTGTCGCCGTATTGCACTTGTTATGTGTATAAGCATTTACCTCAAAAATACTCCCTAATCATAAAACAGAAACACCTGTTCCGCTTGGCTCGTTCCTTTGCAGTGTCGTATTGAACATATAATACATTTACCCAGGCAAAGACAATGTGAATTGAAATAAATAATAAGTCAGCAAACGCACTACTCACTTCATGCACCTGTTTAAAAATGTATGAATGTATTTGTAGCAGAATTTAAGACAAACCTTAAATAGGTTCGCAAAAAAAGAAATTGCATATTGAAAAGTAATAAGAAAATAACCGACATCGTAAATGGTCATGGTTTTGCCTTTGATGCTTTATTTTATATATTAATCTATTTATCTAATGAAAAACTTAAATATAAAATTAATTGTTATTTGGAACACGAGAATGAATTAGGCTTAAATTTAGCAAAAAACAAACTTCCTATTTTAATTTGAAAAATTTTTTTTATTGGTAATATTTCTAACTTCTCTGAAGCATCCAAACTTGGTGCTTTGTTCTTTCGCCCACTGCTCGATTCTCTCCTGTTGTTTTAGAATCTAAATTTAAGCTTTCATTTCATGGAGCCACCCTCTGGCTAGTGGAAACCATTTGCCAGAGTTAGTTATTCAAATTATTCAAAAAAGTTTTTTTGAAAGAGGAATTATAAGAAACAGATTTTTATAATATTAACCTGCGTTTGACAAATGTCAACTTCTATATAAATAAATACAAAAGAACAAGGATACGTCCTTTTAAAAAGTGATAGTTTACGTTTGTTGTTGTTGATTTGGTAACCGTCATTCGTTAGTAACGGTTGCATGTTGTTTAATATCGTAACTCGTAAAATTTTGGTTCCAGAATTTATTACTCTAACACAGAATACAGAACATTACTTGTTCCGGGTAAATTACTTTCTCAAATAATACCTTCCTTGTTCCGTTATTTATGTAATCATTGCCCTAATTTCCCGTCGGCATTAATTTTGATGTTAGGAGCTTACACCTTTGACAGGATATATACTATTATGAATCAGTCAAAATACTTACTACTCACCGCCGCCAGTTAGTTAGTTAGTAGATAATCAGCAAGCCAAGCAAACGAACAGTAGTTTGTTTATTACTTGTAGATGACTTCTTGATCATTAAAAAGTCATAACGCTTAAATGCCGAAGTTGATAGTTTTAGTGGTGGTGTGAGTGGTTGGTTGCTAGCTATACGTTTTGTAAATTTTAATTTTCATTTAGTTGAGTCAGTCTTGAAACAAACTTAGAAACGAACAAACCATTAACAAAAAGTCAACGGCTTTTAATAAATACACAATTGAGTTCATATATTTTTTAATACATATTTATGTATTTGCAGTTAAAGTGTGATATGAATTAATATACTTGTATGTACATAAATTTATTTAAAAATAAAACGATAACAACATTTTATAATTCATTAATAAAAAATGCATATTGGTAAAAAATTAATTTATGTCAAGTGCTAAAGAAATGTTTATTCTTCAAAATAAATAAATATAAGCATGCACTACTACTGTTTGTTTATCACAATAAAATTGCTGATAAGAAATATATTTTTAATAACGTTAATCGGCCGGCTTTATTTAGTGCTCCTCTTTTCCTTTCGTTTTGATTAAAATAGTGATAATTATAGAAATTAGCTTTCTAGGAATTAAAAGCTTAACTATTTTTCAAGCTTAATTTTGTCGTAAAACAAAACATTTACGATACAAATCACATGTTGCAGGTGAGACACTCATCTATTCTATGAATCATTTCGAAATAATATTGAAAATAGAAAAGAGCTGTGCTGACTACAACTACACACACACACATGTTTTATCAAATAGTCTCTAAATTCATTTATTCATTTATGCTTACTAAATTTAATTTAAATGGAAATATGTGCACTTCTGTAACATTAAACACTGTAGCATTAATTAATGTACACTTGGAAAATTTTAAGAAAAATGCAATTTTAATGAAATATAAATAAAAATAAAATTTCAAGGTATTATTTATAAAACTTATGCAAGGTATATTAAGCACTTGTTTCACAAATTCCTATAGAATAAATATTATACGTAATGTATAGATATGTTTGATGGCAAAACTCAAATCTATGAGGTCTTATGAAGTAAGTACTCTCTTCAACAGGAAATTTTCTTACCAACTCAAACTAACTTTAGTTATGTCACATGAAAATATACAGATTTGAACACGAAAGTAAGTTTTACTCGTAGCAGTTTTGGCTGAAGGGTGATGAAATGTTCTTTTCAGGCTCTCCATTGACTCTCTTCTTCTATGAAATCTATTAACTATTTGGTGTAAACTTAAACAATAAGCAATTGCTGTCAATATCAAGACTTAAAGAAAATTTAAATACGTAACACTGACCGAATTCACAGGTGAAAAATTGTTGCCAGAAAAAAAAAAAAAAAAAATATATATATATATATATATATATATATATATATATATATATATATATATATATATATATATATATATATATATATATCATAAGAAAATAAATCGCTATTGCAACAAACTTCTCAAATTGCATTTCTAGTAATTCAGAATATTTTTCCAAGTGTACACAAGTTCAATGAAAATATTAACCTTTACAATCATTTTCATTTAAAAACACATGCAATTACCATTACAGAATTGATAATACTATTTTTATGAATAAATTGAAATTTACAGTTAAAATCATACAACCGCCAATCACATATAAGCATCGTTCATTCATTTATTGATAATCAAAAGCCTCCGAATCTC
>BGZK01004465.1:0-13522 GCA_005406025.1 Eumeta japonica | reverse complement strand
ACTACGATCTCGACAATTGGAATACAATAACTAAACATTTTCCCCATTTAACACTGATTTTCATGCAAAGCAGATAAAGATAAATTTGAAAGTAAATGGAAAAATTAATATTATATATAACAATAAATTTCAATTAAAAGATATTTTGCAAAATTTTCTAGACTCAACCAGCTTAAGTCCGAAATTAGGTTACGTGTCTCGAAAACTATATCGGTCATATTGACGGCAGCAAAATTTAAACCCTTCATAAACATAACTAAGCCGATCAGTTGGTATTTGATATGACGATCCTCAGTGTCACTGGCTCATAGATTTTATCCAAAGCATTTGAGACTGGGAGAACGAATGGGTTTACTACTAGCGTAAGAGAAAATGTTTATTGAAAACTTAAAAAGTTAAGATATTGAATATGTTCAACAATCTTTTAGCGTAATGGCACTTTATCGGAAATTTCTACTATAAAAACAGGTCACAATGGCATGGAAGAGTTTGGCTATATAGATCGTTTGAATGGTTTAAATTACTTGCCACACTGGAGACAACCGCCGTGTAAAGATAACCGGATCCGAAGGCTCATTTTTCCACCACGAGATATAACCAACTCCGATGTGTTGTATGTGTATGATAAGATTTGTGCAGGGTTATACCCCCTGCAATACGAAAAGGGTGTGACCAAAGATGGTGAGTTCAATTTGCAACTAATTTTTGGAAAAGTAATATTTTGAAATGCTGTCATCTAAAGGTATTGATGCAGATTTGTATAAATTACCAGAAAATTCTTATGGAGATGCCAAAACAATCCAGAAAATCATTGCTTTGATACCAGAGATTATGATGCCATCAAGGGTCTACAAAACATAAGCCCCTGCCAGTATGGAGCACCAGTATATCTGTCTAATCCACATTTTATCAAGCTGATGGCAGCTTGCTGGCATCGGTGGAAGGTTTGACTCCCAATCAGAGTCAACACGAAACTTATTTTAAAATCCAACCGGTAAGATCTATAGTTCTTATTCTCCTGCTTTTTATTTCTGAAAATTACTCGTGTATGAACTTTAGAAACTGGGCGTGCCTTTAGAGGGCAAGGTGCGCATTCAATTGAATCTGAAAGTAACCCAGGCACGTGATATTTATCCGGTTAAGAACTTTCGAAATTTTATTTTCCTGTAATGTGGTTGGAAGAAGGCATTTCAGATTTAACGCCAGCCATTAGAAGATGGATTTATGTAGCCACTGTCTTTGCGCCCACAATAATACCCATTGGTTCTTATCTGCTGATAGTGGGAGGAGCTTTGCCGTTATTTACGTATTCCTGCGTGCCTATCAAATTACGTTTTCACTCGTGATCCGACATTAGAAATACTCGAAATGGGTCGACGTTCATTAAGGCGTGGCAGCAGTTTCATTGCCCATCATCAGCACAAGCTCATGCATCGCGAATCGTATACACTACTCAAAACTAATTCCACGCCTTATGCGAACGATCAAGAAGACGCTGCGCCCATGTTCACACCCAGCAACGATTCGTCATAGTTTTTATTTAGTTGTCATATTATTAGTTCATAATTATTTAAGTGCAATTTTGTCAAGCAAAGTTGTCGTTGTCGGATGAGAACAACAAAAATCAGATGACAAGTTTCAAAAGAGACAACAACAATTGTGATTTAATTTTAATTTCATATTTAGAATAAGCAAGCGAATTTTGTAGTCTGTAGCTTCTTTTACTTAAGGGCCGTTTATGCACACAGAAAACAAAAATGTAATCAAATGCAATGGTAACCATGAAAGATGAAAATTTTTTATTCAGTTGGCACGTTATTCGAGGGCTGTAGGAATAGTCGATCAAGTTCCACGTGCTTAAATCAGCAAAATGAACATCCCCAAAACGACATAATGTCACCCACCTTACTCAATCAAAAGTAAGGGACTCCCTTAGAATTAAAATAAATTAATTTTGATAATTAATCATTGTGATTAGTGCCCCAAACAAATGAACGTTCACCCAATCAAAATAATTTTGAGTTAGCAAACGTTTCTCAAAACTGAGCAGTTTCTCATTTTGAACAATTGAACAATTAATCACCATCCCAAATAGCTCTTGTCTACTTCGAAATATCTATGATATAATACATATGGTATTTATAATAAGCACCGGTTCAGCATATCAAAATTTTTTATATAGCCGCCTTTGATCGGCTTCTTCTTCTCTTCTATGTGTATAACAAGCAACGCGCTTTCTAAAGTTTTTGTTTTTCGTTAAATTTTGGCGGATGAAAGGGTTTTCCCCATGATATAAAAAGTACAGGATTCGCTTAATAAAAACTTTTTGCATAGCCAGCCTTCGGCCATACTCACAATTCGTTAAAATTTAGACGTTTTCTATGCCCCTATTATGGTTTATTACGCAACTGAATTAAAATTATTTCAGCTAATATTCATGTGTGGTTTGGGCGATGTTAGAGCAAACCTACAAATGTTTGGAATTTGATTAAAAACTGGAAACACTAGAAACCAAATTTCTAACCCAATAAGCATATGCATTGTTTTGGATTAGAATAGAAATTGGCCTTTAAATTTTAAGAATCCCATAAATTTCCTATGGCTAAATTCTTAAATTCCATGGCAAACATTTGATCTAAATCAGGTATGGAAATTTTAGGTTAATCAGAAGTTATGGACTGTCTTGTAAAGTGGTCCATTATGGGGCAGCTGATCACTTTTTCTTATGTTTCAGTCTTCATTGTGCATCAAAGTTTCAAGAGTTTTTAAATTCCACAACGTTTCAAATTGTCTTTAATGAGTACAGAATAAAATAGATATGTAAATTTGTATTGAAACTGAAGGAATCTATTAAGCTCAACTCATTACAAAGTGGCCCTTTCTACCACGACATAGAAATAAAAGGAAATTTTGTGTGGCTTGAACCAAGCTGTCGAGAATAGTTTGCAACACAAGCAAAAAATATTTTTGGCAGCTTGATTAGAACCACCGAGTAAATATATGCGGTAAAGGACTCCTTGGAATTAGTAGTGTTGAGCTCAACCGTTGCCAACAGTTGAATCCAACAGTTCTACAACTGCTACGTCTTATGAAGATAATCGATTTCGACAGACTCTCCATATGTTTCAGTATTTGTCACCTGCTCTTTACGAACGTAACGCGTTTTAAGTAACTGAACCTTTATTTGTTCTGTGTGATCATGTTAAATCAAACCAAATGAAATGTCCGCAACGTTATGGTGCGGTACAGTGTTAAAGTAATTATCTTATCGCAGTGTGGACTTAGCCTATGATCTAAATACGGCCCTAAAACGCAAGATAGACATATCAGATGTATTAATTTCTTCTAAAACAACACTAAAATGCCAACATACAGTCGTTCGTGTTATTGTTCTGTACGAACAGATTTTCCTGGAACGTAGTAGAAGACAATAATTTACGAACCTCGATATGTATCTTAAGGCAAACAACACGAAGTAGAAGATTTAACTTTCATGGTCTTAACGAATAGAAAAACTGTTTGCTATTTCGCATAAGAATAGCCAAACTTTGAGTACGGATGTACAGTATTGCAGCTAATATGTCAACTCAAAACGTGAACAACTTCAATAATTAAGAAATATCTTTTCATTATTAATATTGGTTAACCAATTCTTTTCAACATGGTTTCTTGTTAAATTGACATTTGATTATATTCTGTATGCTATTGTTCTATTTTATTCTCTTTAGTTTAAGTAAATATGCTTATGTAACTAGTTCTATAATTTCATTCATATTTTTATACCAAAAATAAGAATATTTTACACAACTTTTTTACTGATTTAAAATTAAGTGAACAGCTTCCATTTTATAGGTTTTGGCAGAGGTAACTTAATCGCCTCCAGTGTATACTAAAGAGTTCTCCTTTCCATAATAGCTTATTTATTACTGGCGTAGAAAATGATTAAGATAAAATATATTTTGGATATATTTGATTCGCCCTATTACTATTTTATTTTAATATCTTTTAAATGCCAATATGACTTTATATATTTGAGGTTAGGTCGTGTATGGAGTTGTCTCAAAAATTCATGCAGCGGTTTTCGCTTCAAGGCATTCTACAAATCTCAATATCTACATTTGACGCTTTTTTAGTTTTAAATTACATGACAGAATAGTCCCTTAATCTGCCACAAGTTTGACAGCCGAAACAGCTGGAACGTTTGAGCGATACTTGGCGCTCGCAAAGTAAATCTACATACTTTGACATATTCTTTTCAGTAGCAATCTGCACTTTCTACTCCTATAAGTGAACTTTTTGACATATGAGAAAGGGCTTAGATGCCTGTGGATTTTAGCTTAAAATATATATTAATCTTATAATTCAAAATGATCTGTGTGCTCAAGCAATTTATTTTAAATTAATTATTAGTTCAAAAGACCTTTAGTTTTTTAGTCTCTTCAGCATCTCTACGTTGAATGTTTGATTATTTTTTCAGCAAGGTTTTTCGAGTCTACTGACGAGCTGAGGTAGCATCAACGAGAAATATCGGCAGCATATAGACATGCTGAAAGACTAAGCAAAACAATCTTTTGCCCTGATAATAAACATTAATTTTATATAAGAAAAAGTTTATGTGCTATATGCAGCAACTAGGACAGCACAGCATTTACATTGTAGATGTAAACAATAATATGGGTTTTAATTCAGCAAACACATACATACAAATAAACATACTTCGTAAGAGTATATGCTTATTTGTTAAAACTTGCAATTTATAAACAGTTTATAGTTTTTTGTTTTGCACGTTGCTTTGTGGCCTTATCCTAAATAACCAATTCCTTTTGGAATACTTATAAACACCAGCGGTAATATGCTTAATAAAAAAATTAAGTATATAGTAATAAAATAGTTTATTTTATGGATATGCCCCGATATGCATATTTTCTGTATATCCAACCCATTGCCGATTTTTGATCAATTAAATAATAATAATGACAGATAACTTCCGATTTTAAATCACCAACTTAGGAGATTAGAAATAGTGTTTTTAAAACATTCCAAGGACCTCAAACTAGCAACCTGGCATGCAATTTCGACTGATAACAGTCACTCTCTATCGCTCACAGGCGTTTTACCTTCCAGCTTCGCTATGTACTTGTCAAATTTCATCAATATGGTAAATATATTTTGCTCACAGAGCAATAATATAAACAAAGTTTTGCTTAATGTCAAATGCTTATACATGTTGTCATACTAATTATTTCTTAGTAGCAGTCTACCCTAAATTTGGGGTTGTTGTTGCTGTCAAAAACTCATGCCCATACAACCAACCATAATTGGCCCGCTTTAACTTTGCACTCATAAAATCAATTTTGATAGCGCACATCATTTTTTTTCAGTATTGTTAAGGAGCCAAGCCGCAATAAGTGGCGAAAATTTCGGTTAGTTATTAAAATGCGAGAGGTTTGTTTAATGTTTTTACGTAATTCGTGTTCATAAGAATTTAAAACGTTAAAAGATTTGGTGTTCATATTATAAATCGAGTATTTAAACATTTATATTCAAATCTATGCAAATTTTGGCAACATTACTAAATGTCTGTAAATCTGCCGGTAATATTTTTTCTACAAAAGAAACTAGAAGCTCTGATATTTTTCCACGGCCGCTCATTGCATGGTTATTCTATATGCTGCGAAATGAAAGAGGTAAATTATTTTTTATTAGCGATTTTAATATAATTCGGATTAATTATTTATTATTTCGGTTCTTTTCGATCTAACTGTACATATTATTGAATTGGTAATCCTGCCTATGCGTTTATATAAAAATCATGCTTAATGGTATCCAACTACCAATTTTTTTTTTATTAAATTTATTTTGCGATTTTGTCCAGTAACATTACTTCAGCTACTTTCACCCCAGTTCACGATTTGAACATTGTTTTACTTCTATTTAGTGCTTTCATTAAAACAAAGTATGCCAAAACGTTAGCACTGTTATTTAGTTTGCATTTTAGAGTGATAGTGTTAAGCGTTGAATTTTGCTGTCATCAACGCTCTAATTTGCGGTAGACTGTAAAGCACTACTTTCAAAACAAGAACATATTATTAAAATTTATTGAAAATGGTGGGCATAGACTATTAATTCAACGTTGATTTGTTTACACTAAACAATTATGCTTACTTTACCACTTTTCAATTGTATATTTAATTAAATTATGTCGACAACCACTACAGATGTGATTCATTTGACATTTTGGGTTTCACAACATTTGTTGGTAGGACGCAAATTTATATGAAGGCGATAACGTTGCCGATCGACTTGTCGATCTAAATGCATTAATTGGGCTGTAGATCAGCTGTTTGCCGTTTAAATTCCATGTGATCGATATCGATCGAAATAGGATAATCCGGCGCAAGACAAGAGATACATAAAACTAATTGTATCATACAAAATATATATACTAATTGTCTTAAATAAGATAAAAAATAAAAAATATCATAATCTTGATAAAGAACGAAATTATTTTGTGTTCACAAAAATTATATCGTATTTATATTATCGTATCATTCAACTGGTTGCATAAATTAATCTAAACACATAAGCGCTACAACTGGTATTGCCCATTTTATTATTATTCAAAACAATGTATATATTTATATAAACACGTAGTTCTTCACATTCGAAATGTAATAATTCATCTTTTGTAGATGTCAAGGTGACATGTGATGTTACACAAGTATTTGATATTTATGTGACAGATTTTATCAGCTGATTCGCAACTATACTTTATGATTTTATTAATTCTGCCATACACCTATCGTCTTAAGCAAACTTTACTTTTCACATGCAATTTTAACTCATTTTATATATTTTGGGAGTTTAAGGTCTTTCTTATAAATAAATTATAAATTTATATAAATATTTTAGTTTTAACAATAAAATAATTTTAATAATAACTCACTAGTCATTTTTATTTATAAATAAAAATGAGAGATGAATAATTTTTGTTTTAGTTTATTTTAAAATAAACGAAAAGAAATAAATTTAATTTATTCTTAAGATTTGTCAGTCAAAGTAAATAAATTTCTAGCCATTAGCGTAAAATTTTGTAAATACAAATGTTTATAAATTTATCCAAATATCTAGTTAGATTAAAATTAAAACTCTACATATTAAGTATTTTATTTATTTGCTGACATTCCATTTTCTCTACCTTTGTACTCCTTCATTGTCACAAATATTTAGTCAATTTAGATCTTTAGCGTTTATTATTGAAATGTTGATATGTAATTTTTTATTCTTAGAAATCGAGATGTATTTCGGTGTAGTTTTTTATAATATTATAAAAGATTTAAAAAAGTAAACATATTTGTTTAAATTAAGCAAAAATAAATATCTGTTTCAAGTGGTTGAAAGCAAAGAATTGTTTGCTCGTTCCTTAATTAATGGACAAAAAGTAGCAGAGTACTGAGAATGGTAATGCACACCAGTAAAATGATAACACAGGCAGTAAAGTGATAATATGCACGCACGTCAAGTCTATTTGTTGGCTTATTGCCTTTATAGTAATCACAGATCTTATTACTGCTTTCGCAATTGAATGAATTGTAAAACAAATTTGAGGTCCGAAATGGTTTTACTTTAAAGAGATTTTATACAAATTCAGTAAATGAAAAATAAAGGCCTACTTTAAATTTACTATTTATGCGATTAATTAATTAAATGCATTGCTTAATTCTGTACAGATTTAATGCTTTATCTACTAATAGGCACATTCGTTAAAATTAAAATGAATTTGAAATGTGTTTTAAGTCAATATTTCATAAAAATTGGTTTCAAATACATTTTATTTTTATGAATATACCCTGAACACGTACATTTAATAGCGTTGGTTATTAGTCTGTTTCATTGCTTGATTTTGACCAAATTTGGCTGGCTAAAGGCTCGATATCTGCATTAGACTAAGGGCAAAGCAAAAGTACGTGATAAAAAAATGTTGTCATTTCAGGCTGTTTACAACCGCTGGAATTTCCAATAACCGCTTAAGGAATTTTTTGCCGCAACAGAACTTGACAAACATCAGATTTAGCTAAATTGTCAAAAAAAATGCAACGATGCTACCAATTATACAAGATTGTGAATAGGCATATGTTTATTTTACTATCAGTTGCATATTGCGCCAAGATTTTTGTTTAGATCAATTGCTTTGATTTTAATATTCTAAGTAGCGATAAACAGGAACTGTATTTTTAAATCTGTGAACAAATATTATGACCTGTTCAGATGGACTGATTGTGATTTTGATTTGCGTCAGCACCTGCCGCTACGCACTAATCTGATGGTAGGTCAAACCCATGCTACACCACCATCCCTAAACAAACTTGTCCATACTCCACTTACAACTGTCCCAGATCATAGTTAGATCCCTAACTGAGGAGTTTGGGTTGGCTCCCATCTGCTCTCGAACATTTCAAGGGGCCAAGTTTTTCACCGGTAGTCCGATAAAACATCAGGCCTTGAAGGAGCTAACTTTGCCTCCCGGAATATAGCAGAGCAATCTGTTGATAGGCAACAGCACCTGGATCTCATTTGCAATCCCGAAATAACATATCTGCCTAATAGCATATGTATGTGCGGTCACTATAAGTGAAGTGTATAAAATAAAGGAAGATTGTGTGAGAGTCTCATTTTGAAATATATTTATTGAATTTCAATCATGTGTCCCTTAGATTCGGTATTAGTATTGATATCCAATTTGCTATCTGAACTGGCATGAATCAAGAGTTTATATGCATTGGTTGGCTTTCCATACAAAAAAAGTTGCGTGAGTCCAGAAGCATTAAAATAATACGAATTCCAAAGCTTTATTTGTACAACGCCTACTAGTACCGTTATCAGTTGTCGGATTTTCAGTCCGATTTTAAAGATTCGTATACCGTTGTTCATGCCTATGTAAGGGCTACATTTTTGTCTTTATTAATTTTCCACTAGCACGTAGAATTCTAATCATAACTTCAAAGCCAAGTTTATTCCCACCCCAAACGAAACGTTGTTTCGATGAAAGCTGGTAATAAAACTAAACTAAGGCAACCCTTATATAGCCATGAACAACGGTAGACAAACTTTGAAATCGGACTGAAATGAAACAAAACACTAAAAGGACGGTATTCGTAGGCGTGGCCAAAATTTAAAAAATAGTGGGTGAATAATGCAACTTTTTCGAATCGCTCTAATATATATATAAATGCCTCTAAAAATCCAAAATTACAGTTTACTCACAAAAAAACAAAAATCATTATTCATTTTAGTTGAAATATCCGAACTGGCCATCAAAATACTGACATCACTCACATTTCGCATTTCTTGGAATTTCTTAAAATTTATTAGTTTAACATTCTTAAAAATAAAGCAAGGAAGGTATAGTAGTGCATGACGCTGAAAAAAGAAAATTTAATCCGCATGTGGCCATTTGTTGACCATTAAGTTTTATTTCATTTATTTTTTCATACAACATTCATGTGTAAATCAAAACTTGTTTATAGTTTTGTTCTGTTCATGACAATGCAGTAAATCAAAAATTTTATTTTTAAGATTGTGGATAAGTTCAAAAGAAAATTGAGTGTAAGAAAGAAGCAATTGAAATATAAAATGAACAATTTAACAGCTCAGTGAAAGAAGTTTGTGAGTCAAGTGACTTTCTCAATAACTTGATCTCAAGGCAAATTCATTACAAAGGGATCCTTTCCTTAGAACAATAACAACAAAACAAGTAATTTTTTGTATAGCCGAAGCACGTTGCCGAAAGTAGTAGGAAACAAAGCTTGATTTGAACCAAGGCAAATTCATTACAAATTAAACTTCACTACAAGGTAAACTTAACAGCTTACGAGTAATTGTATTAAAAACAAACAAAAAATTAAGAAATTAAAATACATAACTTGAATATCTATCAATATATGTATATAAAATTGAATGTGTGTTTGTTTATTTATTTGTTAGTTTGTTCCTTATAGGAGACCAAACCTCTTAGCTGATCTTCCTGAAATTTTTACACCAATTAGGCTAAACTCTGAGATAAATTATAGGCTACTTTGTTTTCAGCCACGCCCATTTTAACGCCCCACTTTTGACATTTTTTTATGTGCCACACGTAGTTGTTAAAAAAAATTTGTAACAAAAAATCGCATCACTTTTTTAAGTATGTTGTTTTATTGTCCAGCAAAGGGGGGTTACTCTGTTATGTATAAAAGTTCTCACATTTTAAAATATCAAAAATTTTCACACAAAATATTTATTTATTTAACAAACATCAAAATGGCGCGAAAATTGTTGTAAGCAAAGCATGACATTTTGACAGCCTGAGAGTAGAAAAACCGCGTAAGAAGAAGACAGTCACAGCTGTTAAGTTTACCTTGTAGTGAATTTGCTTTGCAGCTGAGGTAACTTTTTCTTTGGGTTTTCTCATTCTCATGTCAAAACTTTGTTGTGCAAAATTTTCCTTTTAATATAATATTTTGTTAAAAATAAAGATTTTGAAAGTTTCAAAGTTTTAAAAAGCACTTCTAATTTGCAAGTTACATTTTGATTTCTTAATTGTTTTGTTTGTTTTTAATACCAGTTTTGTAAATGCAAGCAGCTGGTCATCTAGGCGAATTTATATTTTGACATTCTCAGGAAGAATTGGCAAGAAAGAAATACATTGAATCTTAAAGCGAATTTGCTTGCATCTTGTAATTGATTCACTTTGGTCTGTCAATATGTAACATGTATTTCTGTTGAAAAAATAAAGATGTATAACTTTTGCAATTATACTTTGTATTGAGCATATTCATAAAAAAATAATAAAATGTATCTAAAATAAATTTTAGTAAAATTTTTATGAAATAACTGAATTAAAACACATTTCTAATTAATTTTAATTTTTATGAATATGGCCAATAGTTTTCTTGAAATATTTTGGTTTGGTCAATTTAGATTTTAACATTCTCACGAAAATTTTCAAAACCAAATTAATTATTATTTATAATTGGGGCGAACTAAGACTAAACAGCTGACAAATGGCTATTGAATTCGATTTTCTTGATTGCGAAAATTACAAGTTTATACAAACAATATTTTCTTTGTAAATTTACGTCCTCCGCACTTCTAACATTTTTAAAACCATGACAAAATGTTTCTAAGGAAATAAGTTTTATCATAATCCCGCTTGGTAGCTATGTTTCATGCAGAATATGAACAGAGATTTTAAAAGTGATTGATGAAAATGCTGAAATCAGCTGACAGAAAATTTAGAATACCTAAATGAAAACAAACTAAAAACACGTTTTTGTTGTGAGAAGTGGTTGAAAATTTAATTGTTTTTATGTAATTTAATTGAATTTATTAACAAAATATGTGAATTTATAATTGAGATTGTGATAAATTAATCAACAATCTGATAAATATTGTGAAATGGACCGTAATGCAGTTAATTTTTTATTATTCTATTATTACGAATAGCCAGAGCAAAACATGAAGGTTAGTGTTAGAAAGAAATAGAAAAATTTTCTTCGTTTCATCTCTGTTTATATTCTGTAATTTAATGATAAAAAAATTTCAGTTTGTGCTGAGGGCCACCATGACTAAGAAGAAATTTTAATCTAAGCCACAGATCGCAATTCTAGAATAACCTTTTAAAGAAGATTTATCGGTCATTTTTCGCTGCTTTCTTGAATATTATTTTTTAATATGTATGAGCGTGACTAAAATATCTTTCGGTTGAAAATGCTTGATTAAAATAATCTTTCTCAGAATTGCGTGGCGTGACTCAAAGACACTCACGATGAGATTTATATGCACTTAAATTATGATTTAATCAAATATACGACATTCACTTTATTTGTTTGTAGGTACATTATAATAAATAATAAAAGGTATTTTGTGTGTATTGTTAAATTAATAAAATAAAACGTACATATTTCAACACTTAAAGCAATATTTAATACTTACTGTTTCTGAAATGTATGCATGTACATATGTGCATATGGATGTGTACGTAATCTGCGTATGTATGTGCATATACATATTTGTAAGGAGGTAGCAGTAGTGGATTGTTGTGTTATAATTTTTGAATAGTTCTTATGTGAACTAATTTTATTATACATATGTGCAGACAACCCAACGTTAAATCAAACACAACAGTTGGCTAGGAATCGTTGTCTGATCTAAAAGAGAAACAAGATAATTATGTTGTAATAAATGATTAAGGGTTTGTTAGCAAGCGGCACTTGAAATTTTAGCAATAATCAAAGTGAAATAAGAAGCTCTGCAACCATTCATCATTGTGGTTTTGATAAAAGTCATAATTAATAAAACATATCAATTAATCATAACATCATATCAAAACCAGCCTTTGATTACCTGCAAAGTGGTTATTATCTTAAATCTGTGTGGCAGCTACAAATGCACACATAAATTCAAGCTCCTGTTATTGAGAGATAGACATAGTATTTTTTTTTATACAATATACAATAAGCTTAATCGTATTATTATTCTTTTATATCAAAAAATTTTCAAATCTTTACTTACATTTTTATGTCTTTCTGTTTCTGTTATATTTTGTTAAATTTTAAAATCGAATTTGTTTCTGGTGCTGAATAGAAAAATATGAAAATGTACTAAAGAATAATTTCCTCGATTTTATCACCAAATTTATTAGAATAATTGCCGTTCAAATTGGAAACAAATAAGATATACCTTTTCTTTAGTGGGCGAAAGAGACAGATACTTAGGTTCTGAATTTACAATTTTTGTTATTGAGAATTTGAGAGAGGCCAACTTTTATCTTTTATTTACATTTTAAACTCCTGGTGACAAAGTGTTTTAAACAAATTCAAATGCTTTCTCCCATGACTCGATATAAATTAAATGAAGTAAAATAATATTCAATAATATAAAAACATGGAATAGAAAATTGAATCAAAGAAAATAAAGGTATGATCTTCAACAACTGATCTATAATGTCAAAACGTTACCATTTACAACGGAAGCATGAAATTTTCCCAACAAAACTTTTATTCTCTACAGAACTTTGATATCACACACACTCTAAAATCCACCAGTTTTGGTTTAAGCAGACCATGGCAGCCCTGAAAATCAAATATATTTGCATATATTGCTATGTGTAGTATTGCGATTTGTTATGTTTCGATCCACTAGTTACATATTATTTATTTTGCAATTTATTAAGATTATTTCAAGTTATACATTGAGTACTGAATAATCGAAAGTAATCGATTATCGCTTAAATGTCAACCTCAGGCCCGATTTATGACTTAACAATGTCATTTAGCTAATTTCTACTTATTTAATTTATTTGTATCAAAATTGTAACCAAGTAACGTAAACAAAGGCCAAAGCCATATGATATTTTATATGCACTTTAAATGCCCAATGCCGCTCATTTAACTCTCAATTAGAAAAGAGCTAAAAAGTTAATTTCATATTTAAGTAGAATTTAATGCTAAATTGCATTTAATTGTTCAGTCATAAATCAGGT
>BGZK01004464.1:0-13526 GCA_005406025.1 Eumeta japonica | reverse complement strand
CGCAGTAAAAAATATCTAAATCCTTAACATTTAGAAACAAATGATAATCAACAATCATAAAAATTAAAAGATACCTATTCTATTCACTGAAATACCTCAACTTAAACTACGATTTTAATTAAATGAAAAATACTTAAAATAATTTGCTATTCGTACGACTAAAAACAAAAGATAATCAACAATCATCAACAACAAAAGATACCTATTCTATTAAGTTCTTTTGCTGAACTTACATACTTCACTTTAAATTACGATTTTTGAAAATAATTTCCATAATATTAAACTAGCTGACTCGTGCGAAAATTTCTCACTTCATAATAATAATAATGACCGCCGAAAAAGCAGGTGATAATAAATAAAATATCTTATTTTTTTTATTATTTTACAAAATTTCTTTGTACACAACATTAGCGGTAATAATGTAATCATGAGTAACTTTTTGAGCGTATGTATCTTTAACACAAACATAAATATCACTAAATTTACGAACTTGTGAAAAGGCCTCGTACAATTGCCCATGCGAAAAAACTGGTTCTGGTAAATACAATCCTGCCCTTTGAAGTGTTTGCCCATGTGATTTATTGATGGTCATTGTTTAATAATGTTTAATTATTTTTTTTTTTTGTTAAGTAAAACATTAATTTAAACAAAGTGACTATTTTTCGTCAGAAGCCAGGAGCATAAGCTTTAAAATGACGTAAAAATAATTAATGTTGATGCAGAAATAAAGAAGTTATGGCGTTTCCACAAAAAAATAGCTTAGAGAAATAATATATATGATTGATCTAACTCTAAATTTTAACCAAGATCTTAATTGAAAATTCCAATCCATAAATTATGGTTTTATTTAATCTAATCTTATCTAACCTTACGTACTTATAATTATTACTATAAGTGCGATTTAAAATTAACCTTATAATAGAATATCATTTATATTTTAAAACTACTATCATCCAATTATTTATCGTAACTTACTTATTATTACTGATATGTTGTCGCGCTGAAAAGCACGTTTTTATTAAGTATTGTTATTTTCCTCGCTAGAGAGCTCCGATAATAAACGCGTCCGATCGCTACTACATTCAAAGTGCTATAGGGAGAACCGTGTTTTTTTTTGTATTTCTGCCCGTGCGAAGGGCAAGGAGGGCAAAATCCATTATGGACAGTCCGTGCGCCCGGACGCACGGGGTGTGTCCGACTCTCACGGACTAAAACCTCCTGAAGCATTAAGGCGCTTGCCTTTAGCCCGTAGGCTTTAGACTTCATCTGAGCGGCCAGAAGGCACTAGAGTGCCAACGGCGCGAAGGTCAGAAACTTCCGGTTTACACGACGTAATAATAACGTCCGGGTGAATGTTGCCCGGAATGGGCAAAAATAACTAAAAGTACCTATTACACTGAGTAATAGATTAAAGTGATGACGCTTGAAAAAGCGAGTAGTGGAGGGGGTGGCAAAAAACCGCGAAAGGCGGTTATAAAACTAATGGTTCCGGTTGAGGGTGTTATGCCCTTGAATCACTGAGTTTAAAATTAAATTTAAAAAATGACCTATAAACGTTACGTAAAAACGTAATGTAACTTAACTGAATTTAAATTCGGAATGGATTAACCATCACTAACAGAGTTTTACCGCTAACCGTGACGCTGAGCGAAGCCCGTCTCCCAAGGGCCGCTACTGGTCAACATGCGGTCGCACTTACGCAGTTAATGGAAAAACCATTTACGCGCGTAAAAACACGCGAAATAACTAAAATAGCGATCGGTATGTGGGTGCGAAACTACGGGAGCGCTCCCCGGCGCGGAAAGCGCGCGCGGGCTCGGCGCGCACATGGCAGGGTGGTCGGAGCTTGTCGCCGGGACGGACGCCCGTGGCTTAACTGCTGCCGCGCGGCTTACACTGCGCGGCACCCCACACACTTGTAAACGCGCGGAGCCCGACACTACGGAACGCGGTTCGAAGGAACACTGACACGCAGTAACACACTAAACTAAACGGGTGGCCCAAGGCGACCGATCGCAACGGAGGAACAACGGAGAACCGCGAACCGCGGCCTCTGACGCGCTCTTTATAGGCACGCTCCCGCCGCCCGGCCGGCCGGCCGGTACCGCTGCAAACGCTACGTCCCGCAATTTTATAAATCTGTAATATCTTCGAAAATATTCATATTCATTTAATCATATGCTGTAAAGGGCCATATAGATCTATATTAAATCAACAATGTATTTAAGGTATTTAATTCGATAAGGATTAATGTCGTATTGGTTAAAATCGCTTCGAAAATTAGTCATTATTTGTCGTAAAACGTAAATGACGAAAAAATGTTATTGTGGGATATCCATAAGACATAGATATATACCATCGCGGAGTTTTCTGTAGACCTTTTCAATGTGTACAATACTTAGTACACTATTTTGATAAATCTCGTAGGGTTCAGCCTGCGTTTGCAATGTAAGCGGAAAAAATGTAATTATTTGCGACATCAGTATTTCTCCACTATTTAATGGATGTTATTATACATATAAACCTTCCTCTTCAATCACTCAATCTATTTAAAAAAAACTGCATCAAAATCCGTTGCGTAGTTTTAAAGATTTAAGCATACATAGGGATATAGGGACAGAGAAAGCAACTTTGTTTTACACTATGTAGTGATGTAAGGAGTTCTATAGAAACATATTTTTTTTTTATTTTACCACCAAACTAAGTAGCGGTTTATACAATACATCTACACTATTAATGTCATTAATATACATCTCGTACTTAAAAAAAATGCCTGTGACATGCGGATGGACAGATGGACTTGACGAAAATGTAAGGGTTTCGTTTTTGCCATTTTGGCTCGAAACCTTAAAAACCATGAGGTTGGATTGCTCGGCTTTTATGTTGTTGCATGTAATTTTCAAATGTTGTACTACTTTTATTGACTAATTTATCATATATCTTTGAGAAAAAAAGAGCAAAACTTGAGAGTCTTGCTTATTCTTCTCAAAATTGAATTAGCATTTAGAATGGGTAGTAATGTTAAAACCAAAACAATACAATAATAACGTAATTCAAGTGTAATTTTATTACATACGAAATAAATATATTTTTAATTTGATTTGTAGATTTTGGGTTATTTAGGAGTTTGTGATATAGAAAGTATACATTATATTGAAACGACTTATTTATAAGGATATTGGAAAAAATAAATTAAACTAGAGTTTGACATACTAATAGTCTACTATAGATCAGAATTTGACAGTTCACATAGTTACTTAGATATTTATCAAAACGTGGAATCAGGATGAAAATTGTAGCCTAGTGAGATCGGAAAAGTATGCGGAATGCGATCGGAATCTGAACATGATCTAGATTGGCAGTCAGAGACGAACCCAGGCGTCGGAAGTGAAAAAGTGAGATCAGAATTAAGATTGGGATTGGGATCGGCACAACAGCTGAATTGGGATCGGAATCCATTGCAGGACCGAGATTGGGATTGAAAGCGGACGAGGATAGAGGTCGAGAGCTAATACAGAAGTTGTAAAATATAACCGTTATAAAATATGAACGATTTCTTTGATATGCAGTAATTGAGCGTTCCGGTGGCTCACTCTCCCTCTTCCTTCCATCAATCTGATCCTCGCCATTAATTACCTTATCCTTTTCCAGGGACTAGCAAAGAACTAGTGACTCGACGCTTGCCTGTAACATGCATTTACATGCAGCATGCAACCCACCGCTGACCCTCGAATCTGCCTCTCCACTGCAAATCTCTATCCAAAGAATTGAATATTGATTCGAGAGGATTGACAGATATCAAACACCTAATCGAGTGTTAATTTTATTTTTTTAACTGTCATAGTTTATATTTTCTATCATTTCTACGTACGTTTCATGCCAACCAAGCATATCCTCAGGAAATTGCAGACAGTCACATCCACCAGGGTGCAAGGAGTGTTAAAACAACCGACACAACCTCTTTAAGTGAACCGCTGTGATGTAATGATCAAAGAGTGACGAAAGCATCCTTACCTGTAGCCACAGACCACCACCAATAGATATGCATGTCAAATGTCACAAACTAACCATCACCAACCATTACCCAAATAGTTATAGGCAAACGTCCAATAATGGCAATTTAGAAATGTCAATTTGGTCATTGAACATATTATCATTATCTTTATGTTTTAAAATTTCGAAGGATTCCAAAACATTTAAACGTAACCCCTTCTCACACACATGCAAAACATCGAAATTGTGATCGTTATTAAGCTTATGACCGGTTTCTATTAGATGTTCAGCAAAATGGAATTTGTCTGATTTATTATTTTTAAAGGCCGAAATATGTTCTTTGTATCTTGTTTCAAACAACGTTCGGTTTGTCCTATATATATATCGATTTACAGTAATCCCAAGTAAATTTATAAATTCCAGATTTTTTACTATCGTGCAATTTATCTTTATTGTTACATAAATATTTTCAAATTGTTGTTTGTTTTAAAGGCCGTATAAATATTATGTTTTTATAATAATCTTGAAATTTTCTCCGAAATTGTACCATAATATGTCAAACTTCATATATATTTCTTTTGGTCTTTTGATTATGTTGGATAGATACTGTTCTTTATATATTTTTTGTTTTTATTAATGAGTCCATCAGTACATTTTTTACTATCCGTTTGCCAATGCAATATTATAAATGGTATTTAATTCCAATGAGAAGTTAAGACTGTTAAGGGCTATGGTGTATAACCGATGTATCATAGATTTATAAGCCGCCAATTTGTATTGCTATGGATATTGTAGTATCTGTGCAGGCTTTTATATATTTTAAATTCATGTCTACTATTTTTCTCTAGTTATAGTCAAATCTAAAAAGTTTATTGAATTATTTCTTTCTTCCTAGATTTAAATTGGATTTTGGCGTGTATACTATTAATATAATTTTAAAACAGATCTAACTCAGTCGAATTACCCAGCCAACATATAATAATCGTCCACATATCTAAAATAATACAGGATATTATCATTTTATGATGTTCTCATTTTCTAATTCTTCCATAAAATTTCGGCCAATGGGCTTAAAGGTGAACCCATAGCTAGACCTTCCTTTTGCATGTAAAATGGATTATTATAACGGAAATAATTTTGAATCATGCACAATTCCTTTAATTTTAAGATATCGTCCTTCTCGCCTGATGTAGTTTTTGTTTTCTAACTTATTTTTGTAATAGTTAGGCATTCTCTAAAAGGAACATTAGTGAATAAACTGTCTACGTCGAATGAGATTATTTTGTTATTATTTGGAAGGACCAATATCTTTAATTTTGTTTACCAGGTCTAAACTAATTAACGAAACTATATTATGGGTTAAATGCTTTTTATTATATTATTAATTATATTTAGCTATTTTATATGTTGGCGCCTGCCATAATACCACCGGACGAACCGGCCCCCCTCTTTATGTACTTTGGCAAACCATACAATCTAGGGGCCTCTGAATTCATCGGTATCGAATTTCTTCAGTTAATAAAAATTTTGAAGACGATAGATTTTGTTTAACTTCCGCAATATATTAAATGGTGGGATCATTTTTGATTTTGAAATTCTTTTCCGTTAATTATATTAATAACGAAATAAAAGAACAGATTCGAGGGTCGGCAGTGGGTTGCATGCTGCATGTTAAAGCATGTTTCAGGCAAGTATCTATTGTGGATTTCCGTGCATTAACACACACAATACAAGTAGTGACTCCTCTATGGTTGCGAGTTTACATGGGCGGCGATGGCCATTTACTATTTGATGGCTCTCCTGCTTGTTTGCCCCTCGATTATCTACACTATTATTAAAGAGGAAAGATTTGTATGTATCTAATGAATAAACTCAAAATTATTGACAGATTTAAAAATCTTTCACCATTAGAATGCTACATTATCCCTGATTAACATAGGCTATAGAATATTTTGAAAATAGTTAGGGATCCGTATGCAAAACTTCGATAATGCAACAAGGTGTGAAAAAGAAACTCCTAATTTACGCACGAATATGAGTATATTTAAGTAATAACCGCAACGACAAATTCTCAGAAAAATTACATTAACTGGAAACGAAATATTACCATCTCCAATAGCAAATAACCCCAAGTATTATTGGATAATGAATTGGCTCAAACTGTCAGTCTAGAATTCTTATAGATAAATCTATCCAGACATCGAACATCTTGTACAAAAAAAATATTTGCTCTGTTCGAGGGTGATCGTCTCACCGAAAACAGCTCAGTAAATGAGTTAAACAAAATAATTATGGATTTCCAGGGTACTTTTTAGCACCAGGCGGTTTAAGTGTTACAAATCTGTTGATAACGTGTGCACATTTGAGGTACAGTGCATTGCCCACGAGAATTTTAAATTCTCTTTGTGTCCTCAATATGTAATGACACAAGGGATTACGAGACAGTCTGATTGTATTCAATCATCACACCCGCGCGGACAGCTCGCTCACATTCAACGAATCCCGATGATACCAATAGATTTGCTCATATCTTTTAAAGGTTACAGATTTTTGTAAAGATATCGTTTGCCCTCACAATAAATAAATCCCAGGGACAAACTTTCTCGATGGCTGGCTTCGACCTAAGAGAGAATGCGTTCTCATGGCTAATATATGTCGCACTTTCTCGAGTAGGATCGCCTAAAATCAATATGTTTTGTTGCCATCTACGAATACCACAGCCAATGTAGTATACAATGAAGCCTTAAGATAAATATATTGGAAATTAAAAACCTATAAAATTAAAAGTCATGAAATATGTGCGCGAAAATTAAAATCAATCTAAAAAAGGAATGTAAATATAAAACTAAAAATATAGCTAGAGACAATACAAATAAATAAAAATAAACTTTCCGATTGTAAATAGGTTTATGGATAAAAAATAATAAAAATAAATACGTACTTAAAGTAATTTGTATGAAAAAAGTTACTTGAGAAAACTATTTAAAAACTGTCTAAAGATACATTTACTGTACGTTTATCCCAAAATGTCTAAAATAAATGTCCACCCGTGCGAAGCCGGGGCGGGCCACTAGTATTACATAAATGTCCGAAAGGCGAAAACTAGTATTTTATCATTTACAAGTGCAGTATGAGGAAAGGGATCTGCACGTCATACGCCTTCTGCGATTACCGCTCTGGAGATTATGCATGTACACTACAGAAATGATCTAATTACATTGATGAGTATGCAAAACCGAAATTAACAGAATCATATTTTCTAATTGTATTTAAGATTTTATATTTAACGTTATACTGTAAGAACTTGTCTAATTTGAAAATAATATAACAGGTAAAAATTGAAAATAAATTAAGTTGTTGCTCAAAATTCGTTTATTGTTTTATCATAAAATGCTATATTATATCAAACGATATGATATTCTGGTCTGGAATATCATTCTCAAAGTAGTGTTTCATAAATAAAAATGTTCGTTTTGACAAAGGAAGATGTTTCTAGAATATACTTTTGCGTTATACTTTATATCTCTATAATCTACTGATGCGTCGATTATTTAGTAATCAAAATAAGAAATTAATTCATATGAAAAAACAAATTTGGATTTACAATTTTATATACATAGGAATGGAGTAGGTGTATTTTTGAAACCCTCTCTGCATTCGTATGGGACTAATGAACATATTGTGGTAGTAAAATTTATTAAAATTAATCATCAACCAGAACAGTACCGGAGGTTGCATCGATGGCGGTCACTTTAAAGTCGGAGTAAAAGCATACTTCTAACAGCTCTGTGCCTTCGAATAGATTGTTCATTCCGTTTCTCTCATGCTTGTCTATTGGAATGCCCAAAGTAATGGTCTTTATATTTGGCTGCAAAATTGACACACCCGGCCGCTTTCGCCGCGCTGTACTCGCAACGCGCGCGCACGCGGTTGCGCCGGGCTGCGTCACGATGCCGCGTCCACCCGGCGCGCTCCAGCTCGTCGAGAACGACGCCTCCACCTCGACGCGCTCGACTCGTGCCTCGGTTTCGTTGAAGCACGTGTGTAGACCAGCGGGGTGAGCGGGATTCTCGCCCTCGAGTCGCAACCTGTATTGGATTTCTCGACGCACGTCAAAGAAACGCTTAGAACTCCATGCGTGGATAACGGTGTCGCCCACGATCACTGAAATGCGCGCGCTCGCGGCGATCGGTTCGGGATTCGTGTTCTCGTACGTCTGGTTTGCGACGAGTACCGTTTCCGAGTCGAGGACGTGCGCGACGCGTCTGGCGTACACCGTCCGTGACACTTGTTCCCAGCCGTAGGACGTAAAGGTCACCCAAGGCGTGGACTGTGCACAAAGGCGTGTTCGGGTCGGCGGCGAGTATGCGGCGACCGCGCTCTTCAGTCGCTGTTCGTCCAGATAGAAGGCGTCGCGCTCAGGTCCTTTATGATGTCCGTGTCCTCGCCCTGAAGGCAACCACGACGGAGCGGCGGGTGGATGTTACATTCGCGTGCAGTACCACGGTGAAGTCAGGTTCGCGAGGAAGGCGTGTCGCTCACTACGGCCAATAACAACGGCAGCATCGTCGTCGCCGACCTCTGTGCGCTAGCGTGCGATGCACCGACGCGAGGCCGCAGTGAACGTCTGCGACGCGACGAACGCAGGCGCTACAACGCAAATACAGGCTGAGTGCGAGTCGGTCTCGCACAGTGCTGCAGCATAATTAAAATCTTATATAACAATGAATACTTAAGACGTATGTGATTACTGGCGTCGATACTTACTATCATTTAAAATCGAAGATATTAGAATTTTTAAAAATAAAACAAAATTAATCTCTTTTTTACAACTAAAGTGTCAAAATGTAGATATTAGTGAACAGTTACATATCGCATTCAATGAAAAAAATATTTGTGAGCATATCAACAAAGGTTTAGATTCTCTATAATATAAAACTAAAATTATGTAAAACTTTGTATTCTAACAAAAGTGATAAAATTGACAATGAATTTGATGATAAAATAAGGACAAACATCTGTTGAAATAATTCTAGTTCAAAAAGCGCGGGTAGTACCACTAGTGATTATTACCCGTCAACGACGTTTATGAGCGCCTAATTACAAGATGCGTCAGCTAGCACGAACTGCGGATGTTATCATAAAATAAGTAACAAATTTGGAATGTTAAAAAGCACATGAAAAGCTGTGAAAAACAAGGTTCCGTTTTAGAAATCCACTGCTAAATGTCAGTATCTCCTCCGAACCAAGACAAATGGACTTTAAAATGGTGTATAATTTCTCGAAACTCTGCCAGCCGAGTGGAATTTGTTCTATAATTTATCGTCAGTCTATTCCGAGTACGTGGATTTACCAATAACCTTGTTTGTGTAGTTGTCAACTATTGAATTAGTGGATGTAATATTGCTGTTCGATATAGCTTTTGTTTGCACATTTAAATAAGTTTGTATTTACTTTCGAGAGACCATCGAGATCCTAGAGCTTGGTGTCGACTTCGAACTATACGATTTTAATAAAACTTGCATAGTTCCCTAAATGGGACTATACCAGTCCAGGTAAAATAATTTTTACAATTTGACTTATAGTTTTTGAGATATATGCAGACAAACATACAAACATGCATACGAACACTTATGAAATTATGAAATTTAGAAGCTGGTATAGATATCAGTCTATATATTAATATAAAAACTTTGCAATTCTGACAATATTACATACATATAGGTCAAACTGATAACCTACAGCGTGGTCGCGCAGAATACGCGTATGATAGTGGATAAATACAATGTTAATGTAAACTTTCTTAATATGTTTTTTTAATATGAGGCTAAGGATAGCAATAAGAGAAATGTTTTACATTCAGTATGCCCTATCAATTAATTGATGCCTCATATTAAATTAAGATACTGATTCTCGAAAAATTCTCTTTTAATTATAAATAATTTTCTTATATCAGATTTGCTTTTTATATAATGATATCATATTTTACTAAATTTAAAGATAATACATTGAGGTATCCTATAAATTTTGGAATAATATTATTTAGGTAATACAAAATACGTGATTGATGTAGGTACCGTAAATTTTACTATGACTCTGAATTTATAATTTTTGGAGTAAGTTTAAAGCTCAGTAGTATCACAAATCAGTCTTTTATCCTCACGCTATGTAGTGAGTACAGAGCTGCCACTTCAATGTTACTGCTTTGTTTGCGCGTATGTATAAAGGATATAAACCAATTTTATAAGATTTACGATAGGATTGCAGTTCTGGTCGCCTCTAAAGGGTTCAATTTCATCGGGATGATCTATGTCTACGCTACATTATGCGATAATTGTGCAGCGGAATATGGAAATTTTGGCTATATAATAATGATAATATTGTTATCTGCGACATGTTAGTTGAACCTACCTTCCGAAACACAAAGTGTTTGAGTTCATTCCAAGTTAAGTAAATTAAGTTTAGAGAATAACTGTATTATTTTCAAACTTGAAGTGCAAAGCTCACAATTATTACTTACTTGTATAGCATAGTCTCAACAATGTAGGTCATACCTAGACTAGTTTGTAAGTGCATGATGTAAAATTAAAAGTTGAGTTATATGTAATTGAATACGATTTCTAAAGTCTTCTTATGTGCTTTCAATTTATTAGCTTGGTTATATTATTAGGCATTATTTGAGAATATTAATATTTCGAATACATAATATAAACAAAACTATCAGAATCAATACTAGAGTAAAGTAGTCTAGATTTAGCGTAATATTTTCTTTTAAACCTAAGCCCGTAAAGCTATATTTTTATCATATATTGAATATGAAAGAATAAAGAATGCTACCATCAGAGTGGTGTCTCGCCGCCCATAGACACTCCTATACACTCACTGGTGTAATACCGGCTTTTAGTAAGGAATACGATAAGTAATGGTTTCACCGTAACTTTTAGGAGGGTTATAGTATATATATGGAGAGGGACTGCATCATTGAGCTGTTGCTACTTTACGTCTTTGTTAGGTGAGGCGCGGTATCTCGCTGGCTGAGCGGGCCGGTTTTCGTGCTGCAGCCACGTTGACTGTAACATGGCATCATCGTAGATACATTTCCACAGATAAAAATACCAAAGTTAATTTTGTCGTGGAACATGATCGGGTAACATATTGCTGATAAAAACCTGTAAAACCTGACCCGGCAGGCTATCGTTAAAATTTCCGCTATGATATTTATTAGGGTGTTTCAAGAAAAAAGAAAAATATATTTTTGCTCGGAACCACGCTCAAAGTTCTGTTTCAATGCCAAAATAGTCCTCTGAAAATATAGGCCCTTAATATTAATATTTAGGTGGTCCCATCGCACTTTTCGATTTCTCATAAAAATTACAGAGGAATAAATTTTTTCTTCTGATTTTTATAACTAATGAACGCTAATTTGCATTGCAATACTCTTTATGCATTTTGTAGAAAATTTAACGCTCTACTAAAAGGACTGATGTTATTTTTCGATAAATCAACTCAGTCGAAAGTTATTTAAGGTCCAAGTTTAATTTACCCTCAATTTAGCGTTCTCTTTATAATACTCTTAAATTTATAAGTTTACAAATTTCAAAACAAACTGAAAGTTTATTTCAAACTCTCAGAGTTAAAAAAAAGAACTATTATCTTTTGCTCTCAAAGATTGCTTAAATTTTATTAAAAAATATTTTTAAATAATACTCGAAATAGCTAAAGTTTTTACATGGCCTGAAAAGTTATCAGTATTACTAAGTTTTTATTACTTATTACCAATTAAAAATATATTCGTTCTAATAAATTCAAATTTTGTCATCTAAAATAATTTTACATATTTACATTAAATTGATCTTGCTGAAGAGTTGTCTCATTGTAGTTAGGATATCTCAGTAATGTTCGCAAACTACTTCCATAAGTATTGCACTTGTTCCTCATTTTTGTGAGACAGTTGTTGTATTCCTCAACCAAAGCAACCCGTCGTTCAGCTACATCATTTGTCACTTTTTATAGAATTAAGAAATTAGATTAAAAAAATGATCTCAATAGAACGATTGACGCTAATTTTCAAAACAAGAATTTTCAGAGTTAACTGTCATTGATAATTAGTTTTAAGTACCTCGTCCATCTTTACTATATAGCAGAAAATAATTGTTAACAGTCTTCAGAAGTCTTATTTATATTTTTAAAATGTTTTGGTCACATTTTTTTCTAAAAGATAATACTTATAAATCTTTCAGAAAACCAGCTAAATTAGGGGTAAATTAAACTTTGACTTCAAATAACTTTCGACGGAGTTGATTTATCGAAAAAATATCGGAGTTTTTGTATAGCGTTAAATTTTCTACAAAATACATAAAGATTATTGCAATGCAATTTATCGTTCATTAGCTATAAAAATCAGAAGAAAAAAATATTTCCCTGTGCAATTCTTATGGAAAATCGAAAAGTGCGATGCGGAGAACCTAAATATTAATATTAAAGTCTCATATTTTCAGAGGTCTATTTTGGCATTGAAACAAAACTTTTGAGCGTGGTTCCGAGCAAAAATAATTTTTTTCCTTTTATTTATCGATATATTTTTCCAATTACTCGACCAAAATATAGATGCCTCAAAGCTCAATGACTTACCTTTAAGCTTCTCTAACTTAAAGTTAGTAAACGATTGATATAGACCCTTCATGAATTATTGCAACTTTCGAAGTAAAATTTTCGAAAAGATACTTAGGACTAGTTTATTAAGTTTGAGATCAATTTTAGAACTTTAGAATAGAATTTTCTCAAGTTCTTTGAGCTCAAAAATTAATATAATACTTTCAGCTCTTAGAGTTAAAACGTCTACATTAGTTTAAAGAAAAGCATTATTTTTAATTTTTATATTACGATATCTATCGAATGCGTTGTTGTATTTTGATCTGCTTCGCGGCGTTTGATACAGTTTTTAAAGGAAAAAAGTAGACAGATGCCAAACATAAATTCAATAAGAATTTTAGAGTTATTTTGATAAAAATACGATGCTTTTTCAGCGAATTTTCGTTCACGATATCATTCGAACGTACTAATCGATTTCAATATAATTTGAAAAACTGAGTTTGCTTATTATTAGTAAAGTAGCTTATATTTTAGAGTTCATAGAGTAGTTTAAGTTTAGTTTTAGTTTACTAGGTTTGACTTTTCTGACTATAGAAAAAAAAATTGAAAAATTTTTCAACAGGTTTGAACAAATCAACAACAAATTGACGTCATTTTTGAATATCGAATTGAGATACTACTTTCCCAATTTTTGAGAATTCTTTATAGTCAAAATAACATTTTGTTATTTTCTTTATTTTATTCTTTTTTACTGCGGGATGCTAAAAAAAGGAAATAGAGGAATTTACCAGCTAAGTATAAATGTCGTTGAATTACACAACACCACGGCTGCGAGCGAGGTTTGTTTAAATTTTGTTTCATTGTTATACCGATTCATTGGCATATAAGGAAAATAAGCATCGTCTACGAGAGGTGTATCGTACATGTGCGGCATGATGTTA
>BGZK01004463.1:0-13528 GCA_005406025.1 Eumeta japonica | reverse complement strand
GCCATTTTGTTACTGTAAAATATATATGTCTTGACTATCAAATTATATGTTGTTTATTTATTGTTATGACACCGTTGTTAGAACAATTGTTTGAGCAACGATGTCTACCATTAAATGTCATTTTTCACTTCATTTACGTCAAATCAAAATTGTTATAATTTTTCCAAGTAGCAGTTCTGCCAACGCTTTGTTCATTTTATAACAAATAATTTGCTAGTTAAGATAGGGCGCTAAGCATTAAACACATTCGACACAGCAGGCTACACGAACACCGACTGAATAAATATACATACACGTGCATATGGTAACAATTATTTTGACGACAGCACGACTATACGAACACCGCTGTTGCATTGTCAACTTAGATTAATTCTATTTTATTGCACAACACAAATTAGTGATTTTATTTTATTAAAATAATTATTAATAATTGATTGTTTTAAATATTTTGTAAATAAAACATATGAATAGTAAATACGATTTTGTAAAAAAAAAAATTTAAAAGGGTGATTTTTGTGCATTTTTGATATTGCAGTTGCCGTTTTCAAAATAATTATGTTGATGATTTTTGGCTATAAATGTAGCTGGCTACATTTGTGTTTATGTTCGTAGTCTGTTGTGTCAATGTGTTTAATGTTTAATGCTTTAAGCATGTGCTGTGAAAACAAAATTTAAGCAGGTAAAAATAAAGAAAAAGCAAAAAATTCACGCGTATTTTCAAACAATTTGTGTTAAATAGTCATCACTGAGTTGTCAACAGTACCTGTTATTATTTGTTTTAACTGAAACGCACATTTCACCTGTTAAAAGTTCACTTTGATATTTGTCTGCCAGCTCAAGTCATGGTTTTGTTGTTTTATTTTAATATAGCAACGCTGTGTCTTCATTAGCAAATTATTTGTTATAACAAAGAATAAACGTTGGCAGAACTACAAACAAGAATTTGTTAATGTCTTTTGGTAGAGAACGTTGACAATATTTCTTTGAAACCATAACATTGCAATTTTGCTGTAAAATGAAGTGAAAATGAAATTTGATGTATGATATCGGTGCTCAGACAATTGTTTTAACAACGGTATTACATTAACAAAACAGTAAAACTGTGGTCCAGATGTGCCAAAATTTTGTGCTAACAATTATTTGACAGTTGTTAAAAATAATTTCTAGTCAAGACAGAGTGTAAATTTACATCCTTTTAGAACAAGTTCAAAGTGAGTTCATTGCTTGACTATCTATCTAGCAAGACAGTTTAAAGCAGGTAGACGCAGTTCTACAACAAATGCATTTAATTGTTCAATGATCCAGTTCACTGGATACCAGTAAACTTAACATTTTTGTTGCTCGCACAAGTGCTGAAGAAGTGAGGAGAGTAGCAGAAACTGCTCTCCTCACTTCTACCTTTTGTGATCCACAAGAAACTTAATTTTGCTTTCAACTTAGTATCGTCTGAATTGAGCCAATCACAGTCACTGAATCGAATATTACTGTGCCAAGGCGAATTCACTACAGTTTTAAGCAGAGACCATATACCAAGATGAATTCACATATCGTGGCAGCACTCAAAGCACATGTTATTTCTGTTAGTGTAAAATTTACATCATACGAGAAACATACTGCGCTGTGAAAATAAAATTAAAAAGTAAAAATAAAGAAACTTAAACAAAAAACGGTTTAAAGGTTATGTTGCATGTAGTTTTTAAATAATTTGTTTTAATTTAGCGCAATAGTCTCTTTTTGTAATAAACATGTATTTTGCAATGAAGCATTTTTCCAAAAACCAAGATGCTGTATAATTGAACAGTTTGCAGTTTTATGTTCACTTAATATGAATTCTTGCCATTTTTTGCAAGAATGGCTAATGAATTCTACTACAGTTTTAAGCAGAGACCGTATACCAAGATGAATTTATCGTGGCAGCACTTAAAAGCACATGCCATTCTGTTAGTGTAAAATATATATCAGTCGGCAAACACGTTCGCGCTGTGAAAATATAATTTAAATAAGTAAAAACAAAGAAACTTATACAAAAAGTGTGCAAAGGTTATGTTGCAAGCATTTTCAAAATAATTTGTTTTATTCAACATGATAGTCTTCTTTTGTAATAAATGTTTTATTTAAAAACATTTTTCCATAAAACTAAGATGCTCTATACTGAATAGCTATATTGCCAACAGTTGTGTGGCCATATAGTATTAATTTATCTTGTTTTTTTTGCAAGAAGTGGCAAAACAAAATTTAAATTATGGTAAATGAAATTAAGGCAAGTAAGGCATCTGGCAAATCGTTAATATTAAAATTAGGTTATAGATAGTATCACTGTAAAGAACATGTACACTAAAAAAATTAGTATCTGAGCTATTATTAATCTGTCTTAAGTGCCGTTTGACAGATTAGTAGTAGTCTTAAATTTCATTTGGCAAATTGGTTCTGCCATACAACCAATTAGGTACTTGTTTTTTAATGTTGGAGGGAAGAGGCCACATTATAGTTGAACTGGCCTTGAACCTATTGTTTATTCATGAATTGCAACTAGGAATGCCAATCGGAATATCCCGAACACCGGGATTTTAGAATCCTAAAAATACCGCAAATTGGCATTTGTAATTTTTTTAATTGTCGATTATCATTTCTATGTGCAAGCTACATATAAAACTATAATTTGCATTAAAATTTGGAAATTATGGATTTTGCTTTCGTAACTTTGTTGTTGTCAAGACAATTTTCTGCAAAGCAAACAGCTTACCCAACTTCGAATTTAGGTTTTGATGACGTTCTAAGGGAAATTGTAAAATAATTAACATTAATTAAATTAACATCGTCACTTTCTGTTCCAGAAATTATAAGCTAAATTAGGATTTGTTTTTGATTAAGAAAAAAAACCGACAATGAAATAAGTATGTATATATGTATAACCTGTAGAACGGTCGGTCCGCCTACGATAAGATCACTAGTGTTCATTTTACTACCAAAGCTTGCAATTCAGACAATCTAGTACATATCTCCATTGGCACCCTGAGTAGGAACAGCATTTTCACAGGTGCTTTAAGTCTCTCTTCAAAATTTATTCATTCTTATTTTTTGAAGCTAATGTTAATAACTACACATATGTATACATGGAAGTCAGTCGTTGAAAACGTGTTAAGTATTATTTATTTATATTCAAGTAATCAAGAGTAAACACATACAGCCGTATACTATCCATATACATAATTGCATACATACATTCATATATATATATGTACATATGCAAGTAATTAAGTTATGTTGAGGCGAATTTGTAACGTGGTTGTGGGCTTTGACGAATACGAAACATTTGTTTAAAATGAATTTGCTTTTGGTTGTTAAATTGACTAAAGCGTTGCCTTAATTGGATATTAAGTTTCAGTTAGCAGAAATAAGTAAAATACTCTATACACCAATAGATGTCTCAGCCCAGTGGTCGATACTATTTATACTAGAGATGTGCAGATGTTGTGGAAATTTAACGTAAATCATGAGTGATTAAATTTTAAAATTTACATTCGTTACTTTTGTACAAAATCAAGTAGTTTGATCAAACAATAGCAAACAATTGTATAATATACGTATGTACCTACATA
The DNA here is from genome assembly GCA_005406025.1 of Eumeta japonica. Taxonomy (NCBI): domain Eukaryota; kingdom Metazoa; phylum Arthropoda; class Insecta; order Lepidoptera; family Psychidae; genus Eumeta; species Eumeta japonica. The sequence goes on along the minus strand of BGZK01004463.1, from coordinate 9,929 downwards.
TTACATCGTTTTTGTATAGGACGGATACACTACGCGGATATGTATGCACATAGAACTATATTGTAATAAATAATTGTTGGCACTAGAAGTTTTTGACTATAATATGTACAATACATTCACAACGTTAAAAATTCCCAACATTCAACACATAGACGAAAGACTTCAAGCACACTACAAGACGAATTCATATTAGGTGGTCTTATTAGGCCCAGGTGACTGTCTTCTTCTTCTTCTTATGGCTTATATGATATTTTGGCTGTCAAAATTTATTTTGTTTACAGAAATTTTCGCACAATTTTTAATGTAAATATTATTGTTAAAATATTTTAAAATCTAAAGGCACTTTTATACTTTCTTAATTTTTTGTATGGTCTTAACACAATTAATTGTAAATGTAAACAACTGGCATATCTAGGCGAATTTAAATTTTGACGTTGAGGAAATTTTTGCAACAACAAAATACATTGGTAATTTGAGGCGAATTAGCTTGTGATCATCCTGAATTGAATTTGCCTTGAGGCATACAGTACGTGCGATTTTTTTGAGCACAACCAAAAGTTTGGTAGTTTTATTTCTCTATATGAAGAACAGCTCTCGCGTTTTCGTAATCTATTTATGTAATTAATTCTGTGATTCTGAAATGATTTTGGAAAATATATATCAACTTCTTATAGGGCTTGATGTTATTTTTATCACAGTCGCTTCCAGTAGTTTAGAAGCAATACGGCTATAAGGTTGTTACAATTTCAACAAAGAAATATGTAAACAACTCACTGCTTTTGTATAATTTTATTAATACCAACAAACAATCCAAAGGTAAAAGAAAATAGAGAAGCTTTAAAAAATTATCTCAACAGTCAGAAGCAGCTCGGCTGAAGAGCAGCCTGGCGTCATCGTAATTATTTCTTCGTGAGGCTTGTTTTTGTTTTTGGTCTTCGAGAGTTTTTTCTTCACTCGCATTGGTTGATTGATTTGTCTCACTAACAACCACGTTGCTCGTGTACAGTTAATTACAGGAACCTACAAATATTCTTTTAAAACCATTTCGGATTTATAGTCTTAAGGCTGGAACACACAAAATACGTCATACGTTATTCGCCGCCTTCTTCAGCTGACATGACCGCAATGACGGATAGATTACACAATGAGTATTTTAACGTATAAAAATCAGCTATTTCTTACTTGGGGTTTTCTTTTGAAGTAAAATTTGAGTGAAAAAAATGAATAATATTTTAGAGTTCTTTTTAATTTTGGTTTTAGAAGAAAACCCATAGATATAAAAGAAAAACAACACATAAAATATCTATTGACAATTGTGCTTAACGTACGTCAAAGTTGGCTAACTTTATACTCTGCGTTGAAGTAGACGTAATATATGTGACAAAACGCATATCAAAACATGTATTTTAAGTAGGGACGCAACCGATACCGATACGTTTACTGAAGTTGAGCTCAAGTAAAAATTAACCAAAATTAAGCAGTAATTCTTCTATTATGAACAGTGTTTATTAATGAGTCATTCATATCATCAAAATTTTTAATACATTTCAGTTTCTAAAATTAAATTTTCAAACTACAAATTATCTGCAATATTTATGATTTAAAAAATATGGCATTCAGTTTAGTGTGGCTCAAGATTTAAAATTGATATTAATAAGGTTTAAAAGGCAACAAATTGAATTTGAGATCATGTTAAAATTAAATTAAAACTATTAAAACAACTTTGCAAGTGATTAATAATGAAAATTGACATTAATAGGATTTTTGTTTAAAAACCGAGTGTTCTCAAATTTTGCGGAGATAGACGATTTCTTGAATCCTTTTGAAACAGACCTGCAGTGGAAAAGTGTCTCTCAGATGCGACAGAACTCATTTGAAAATTTAAGTATTTCTGCGCCATTTCTTCAAATTTGGTAGAATAAAAAGAGAAGAAATAATCTCATTCTGTTTTGATTTTTATTCTGCATTTAATAGGTTATTTCTCATAGTTGTCATGCAAAACTAAAACTTGAAAATTTAATATTTTGTTCAAAATACTCTAAAAAAAAATATAAGAAGCATCGGCGTATCGACAGTGAAATCATCACCGATATCGATATATCGGAAAATTTGAAGTATCGCCGATATATCGGTATCGGTTGCGTCCCTAATTTTAAGTTAGCTGTCAGTTGAAAAAGGCGATGGATAACGTATGACAGATTCTATGTGTTCCAGCTTTTAGTTACTCAGCCCATATTAATTTAATAAAATAAATGACTACTGTGAGTGGAGTAAATTTATTGCGGCCCTGACCCGGAAGTATTCCAAAATATTACATAATTAAATTAAAACTTATGATAATTAATTAAACTCACAGTTTGTCTTCATTTCCAATATCAGTTGCTTTTTATTGTTATTGTATTTGATTTCTTACTTATTGTTGTTTTCAGTTATTTTTATAAAAAGAAATCTATTGTACTTTACCAAAAAATCCATAAATTCCATTTAAGGAGTTTTTTTTCTTGTCTTTCTTGAGTTTGTTTTGGCATTTTTCTTTTTGCAAATAATTTTTATAGAAAATTTAATTTAGCAGTCAGTTTCATAAGTTTTTAAAATTGGGAGAGGGGTTTCTTAAAGGATTTCAGATATAATATAGTATATGTATGTAAGTATGAATGCGATTAATTTACGGATGATTGAATGTGTGTTTTAAATAAATTTATGGAAAGACTTTAGATCAGTATACATAAAAAATATTGCATGTTTATTAAGCTTTTATTTGACAAATTTCTATGCAATATCTATCAAATAAACGTTTAATAAACTTAAAATATTTTTTATGAATACAGCCAAAGGTTTTTAAAAGTTTTATATTTTTGTTAAAGATGGAAGTTTTAGTGCATATTCAAACAAATATGCTATATTAATTTGTTGTATTATGTATTTTGTTAAAATAATACTGAAAATAAATTTTAGCGTTAGAAGAAAAACTTTTCCTTTTGTTATTTGACTGATTATATAGTTTTTAGTTCAGTTGTAGAATATCTAACGATTTTATATTATATTTTCAGTTCTAAAATTGTTTTTAGCAATATTTTTTTAAATATATATAAAATTATTTTAATATTCAATACATTCTTTACTCTTATATTCATATGTTATAAAAATTTCTAATATACTTTTAGACTTTGTAGTTTTATTTAAAGTTTTTAGTTTTTCTTGATTTTATGCAATTACTAACTTAAATGGCCAAGTAATTTCATTTTTTGCATATTTTGTAAAGGCCAATATGGCCAGGTTTTTAACTGTTTTTGCCATTGTGGTGTAATTTGTTGATAAATAATTGTTTAAAATGAGTTTTTAAATGGATTCGCATATCTGTGTTTAAGTAAGTTAAAGTGCTTAAGAGTATAATGCTTGGTCTGGGTGAGGGTTCCTTTTTGGCCCATTATTCCAACTTACAAATAGTTATGTTTAGGATGGCGTCCGGTAAATAAATATTTTATATTCAAAGTTGAAAATAAAACAGAAAAGTGGCTAATAAGCTCTTAGCGGTTTTTTGCCCTCGTGGTATATTTCAGCACAGAAAAAAATATGACCATTTTTTCTTAACAAATATTTGTTTGTAAAACATTTTTCTCAATTAATAATTCGTTTTGATTTTATTATTGTTGTTGTTGGCTTTTTTCAGTATTTATGGTATAATTATATGTGTGTGTATGTACTTACGTATACACGAAAATCTACATGCATATATACAGACATATTTACGTTATAAACAAATGTTTTGTCATATTCTATTACTGCCTTTTATAAATAGTATAATAATTTAATAAGAAAAAAAACGTTTTTTTTTTTGATTATTTTTTTACGAATTGTGGTATTTAAATTTGACAATTTTGTGATAGGTCCCATCGCAATCAAAAAATAATTGGGATTACGAATTTAGTAATAGAGTACGAAATTTATTTTTTTCTGTGAGTAAACATTAAGCATTTAAAGCCGCCGTTTCTTCCGAAACAAACATGCTGCCTCTGGCTCGCTGTATAACTTCTCAGATTTTTTGCTTTTAGGCAGATTCACTGTTGCTATTCAGCCCCGACATATTGCAATTGAAAATACTATATCAAATGATTGCACAAAATAACACAACAATATTTAGATTTAAAGCAAGTGTAAAAATCTCAAAAGTTGCCACGTATTTTTAATAACGAAAGTATTGCGTATTTACTGCAATATTGCCACAATATGTAAATTATATTTTTTGTTCCAATTTGTCAGCCGTAATAATGGAAAATATTTCAAAGTAACTTTATCGTTCACGATAGCAAATATAAAGATTAACTATTACGAGCTTAATTGTAATTGTAATGACATTGTTTACGAGAGGCAGGAACGTAACTTGTAAAACATTTTGTAAGAAATAAATTCGTAAGGTTTTATCAGTGGTTTGTTTTAATTTTGTTACTTGACTGAATATATCTTGTTAAATTTGCTAAAACTGAAAAGATACAACTTAATAGTTATTTGTTTCTGTATATATGCACATATATGCAAAAGTTTAATTGTATCGTTTAATTTCGCATAACGAGAGACAATATATAAGATACTAATTAAGTTCCCAAACAAATTATTTGAAGTTGTCACAATATTAAACAAGCAACTTGACTTGTGAAGTGGTCCAATATATCGTCCAATAATGAATTTTATTTCTATATATATATAATCTTTACCATAATTTTTTTTTAATTTTTGTTATAATGAGCCTGAACAACTTTGTTTAAAAATTTTAAAACTTTTTAAACACGTCTTATGACTTTTTAAATGCGAGCGCAGTTTTAGCAGGGATCGTATACCACAGGAATCTGCCACACTAAATTGAAAGCACATGCCATTTCTGTTAGTATAAAATTTATCTTAGAAGTGAAACATGCTCAGGCTGTGAAAATAAAATTAAAAAGTAAGAATAAAGAATCTTAAGCAAAAAGTGTTTAAAGGTTAGTGCTGCAAGTAGTTTTTAAATAATTTGTTTTAATTTAGCGTAATAGTTTTTTTTTTTTTTTTGTAATAAATCAGTGTTTTGCGACAAACAAATTTTTTCCACAAGAACAAAAAAAAAGAAAATAATAGAACAACTATGAGGCTGTAAATTCAACAGCTGTGACTGCAAACAGTTTTGCGACCATTTAACATGAATTCGCCTTGCCATTTTTGTATGGAAAAAGTGAGGAAATTAAATTTAAGTTATCGTAAATGAAAACAAGGTGAATTTAAAGCAGCTAGTCTCGCTCCAATTCGTTTTGATGTTAAAATTATTTGTTATACATGGTATTACTGTAAGTAACTTGTACACTGGAAAAAATTCACCTGAGAAGTCAACACCACCTGTTATCAAATTGTCTTAACCGAAACACAAAAAGTTATCAGTTACGCTGGTCAGTTCACCTGCTGTTGATATTTGCCAAGGAAACTAGTAACCACGTGGTCTTGCCAGCTCAGGTAATGGCTTTTGCTGTTTGCATTTCAATGTAATAAAATTGCCAACATATAACTAGTGCCAATCCAGTTCACAGGGATACCAAGATGAAAGTAAAATTAACATTTTTGTAGATCGTACAAGTGGCGGAGAAGTAAAGGGAGTAATAAAAACTGCTCTCTCCATTTTTTTTCTCTATTTCTGTAACCTACAAAAAATCCTACTTTCATCTTGGTATTGTCTGAATTGGGCTAATCACAATCACTGAATCAGTCACAATCCAGCTATCGTTTGTATAACTGTACGTATTGAAGTAAACTTAACTAATTAAAGCTGTCTTGTTACCTGGTTGCTTTGATAATTACTTAAGGTTACCTACTACCCCAACTGACTTTTGCTTTTGCACTAAACATTTGTCAAATTCATATGCCAAAATGTATTAAATAACTTACTTCACAGTTCTTGCAATCATCACTGATATGGTAACCAAGGTTCATTTAATAAATTATCACATATGGAAGATGGCAAGATCTAGTCAGTTGGCCAAGTTTATTTAAAGAAATAAATAGCCCGTTTGTTTATAAAAGTTTCTTTATATTTTATCTTATTGTACACATTTGCGAGGAAATATACATAAATATGCATATGTATAATGGTTAGTTCGAAACCAAAAATTAAATGAATGAGTCTGGCAAGGTTGATGTTTGAGGAAAATAAATCTAAACAAAATTATTATTTTCTGCTCCTTCGCCTACAAACTGCCATAAATAAAGTTAATTTATCTCGCGTAAACACCATAAAATGTGTATTACACACTCATACATATCTATGCATGTATAGCGTATTTAAAATTTTTAAGATGATGATAAAAAAACAAGTTTCAAAAATCTATCTGTTCGAAAAATTAGTAAATCCGAAATAAACTGACAGTTCAGTCGTAAAGCAGCTCTGGGCTGAAGAACAGCTCTCGCTTCATCGTAATTATTTCTTAAGTGTGATCAGGCTTGTTTTTGTTGTTTGGCCTTCGAGAGTTTTGCGTCTCACTCGCACTGGTTGATTGATCTGCCTCAATTAACTGTATCGTTAGCGGTTATTTTGAGGAATTTCGTTGTCAACCACGTTGCTGACACTTTCTATGTGAAGGCATAGGTCGTACAGTCAGTCACAGGAATCAACAAATATTCTATTAATACCATCTTGGGCATATGGTCTCAGCTACTCTTACTGCGATCCCGGGAGATATCAATTCAGGAAACCTATTTCCATTTCGTATTCAAAGCTTGAGCAATTGAGAAAACAATATTCTTCTTGCACAAAATAACCTGCATGTATTCCTCGGGTAGGTGATATTACCATCTAAGTCCCCTTTCGCATCTGTCGCAGTAATGCCACCTGCTTCTTTCACCATTAGTGAATGGCCCAACTGTTTGGGATAATGAATCATTAAGCATAAGTAAACAGCAAAGCTTAACAATGACTCAATTTAAAATTTAATTGACTCAATTAGGACCTTTTTATGCTTAACTGCTTTAAAAGATAAATCAACATAGAGATAAACAAAAATTAAAAAAAATCGGAAAATCTCGAAGATAAGACTAAACTGATAATCGTAAGAAAATAGAAATTTAGTATGTGAAAAAATAAAACTAAAAAAGTGTTATGTTTTTAAAAATATTTGCATATAAATATTATATTCTGTTTTTTTTTTAAATATTGATTAAAACTAATTGTTAACTATATGTTAACTAGCTATTATGGTTTAATTGTCTAGATATAGTATAAATTAATAAGCTTTTAAAAACTTAAAAAAGTTCAGTGATGGTTATTTTGAATAAAAATAATTACTACGTAATAATGCATAAACATTAAACAATAAAATAACTTTTTTAACTAACAACGCACAAAAATAAAATAAATTACATACACATATTTTTTTGTTTTTAAATTTCAAAATTACAAAACATAATGAAAATAAAATAATACTTTGGCATAATAAAATAAATATGTACTTTATTTGAAACAAAATTGAAAACAACTTGATAAGAAAAAATTTATTTAAAATTGGTTTATAATTTAGTTAAAAATACATACAAGTCTGATATGGAATCGTAACATCTGTGATCGGTTTAAATTGCACCACGACGATTCAAAATTAATCGTCTGAACTGTATAGAAAGTTTCACGTTCACGGATATATATGATTCCAGACCAGTTTTGTTTTTCCTATTTTAAGAATATAAACATTCGTAAATAGCTCTGTCCACCGTTGAAAAAAAAAAAATCTAATTTCTTATTTAAATTTCTTTTGCATGCATTTTTAATTCTACTAAAAAAATTTTAACCGTTTGATGTTTTATTGAAAATACATACTGACGTTTTCCATATATATAGTTATTTTGTTAAAATCCATATTAAATTCATTTGATGTTTTACAAAACGATGGTAACAACATAAGAGTAATTATTTCAAAGTAACTTTGTGATTTAATTAAATAACGTTTTTAAAGAACTTAATAAAAATTAAATTATGTTATAGAACTTATGATAATAATTAAAGAAAGGCAATAGACCAATTCAAATTAGCAATTAAAATGTTTTGTTCTCAAAATTACGTTGTTTGAAACCACGTGCTTTCGAATTGTATCATAAAACCGACTTTATCTTGCGTTTTTCAGATTTTTCAAAGCTTATAATGACATTTAAACTGATTTCCAGAACAGACCGGTAACTGATAAAAATTCTTTTGACCATACAAAATGTATGAGACAAAGCAAAATACCCCATCATATTTCATTTAAATTTTTGTCGAATTCAGTAATCACACCTTAGCTACTTTTAGGCTTTTTTAGCGTTTTTATTCTTATGTCTTATTAGTTAGTTAGTGATTTTGTTAACGGCACAACGCTGTCGCCACAGCCATACTCAGCTCTTTATGGTTGAGGCGTTAATGTAAGTCCAGCAACGTTGATTACTGTGTTGCCCATAAAGCTGGTTATAACTGCTGCTTACAATGGTTAAATCCAGATCAAGGCAAATTCATTATCAGTCAAACTAACAGCTCAGATGACTGCCTTTTTTCTTTGCAGTTTCTTTTTTAAATTCTCAGACTGCCAAATTTTTTGCTTTGTTTACAAAAATTTTTCCATGACTTTTAATGTAAATATTTTTGTTGAAAATACAAATCTCTTTTAAATGTGAATGGACTCTTTATACATAATTTGCAAATTATGCATTTTGATTTCTTATATTTTATTATTTGTAATAAGAAATCGCAAATGCAAACAGCTGATCAACCAGGCGAATTAGATTTTGAAGTTTTAAGGAAATTTGCATCAAAAAATACATCGGCATTCCAGGCGAATTTGTTTGCATTAAACTTATAATTAATTGCTTTGGTTCAGATTAATTGTAATTTAGTATATTCATTATATCGTACAAGCAAGACGTCAAAATACTTAACAAACATTTAACACACTAATTAAGATTGGTTTATATGTAAGTTCTAGCAAATTGAAACAAAATAACTGTAACTAAAATAAATAATGTATAAAAATGCTTAAAAAAATAGTTATATCTTTATAAGTGAGACAAGAGAAAATTTAGCTTTTTTTCCTTTTATTTTGGAAAAAAAATCTTATTTTGTTTTCTACCTTAAGTTTTGCTTTTGCTCAGCTTCGGTGTGTGTGTTAAGATTTTTTCTTTTCTTCATTATGCAGCAGTCTTGTTGTTAAGGTATTAATTACTTATTAACTATTTATTTTTTTGTTTAAATTATTGATATAATCATTTCGTTCCGTCAGTTCTTTTGGGCAAAGAAACCTCGTTCTAGGAGGCTTTGGCAAATCGTATAACCGAACTGTGTCTCATGACTTTATGATTGAGATCTTTAGCACCGTTATTACTGCTATTATTGTCATCAGCATCAGTGCGATCGCTCATATAAAGTTTTCGTTTTCTCAGCGGCAATGTCATGACATCACGATCCGCCATCAGCATCATATCACTTTCGGGTGACGATGATCTATCTGGCGATTAGTAGATGATCCTAATGGTGCTATAGCAGCTTCTACTTGACGTAAAATTATTTCATTGTCATGCAAAGAAGGCCTGTAAAAAGAAATGAAAAGAAAAACAAAAAATAACATATAGAACAATATTATTTTATATGGCCAAACATACTCGAATTTGGGTACTGGTGCATAACCCTTTGACAATCCGCTTACATGCCTAGTCAATTCATCTCTCGCATAGTGTTCTATTAAATTGTCATTTAGATTGTTCATTACCATCGATTTGACCATGCCCATGTGAGTGTTATTATGTTGTTGAGTTGTGATTAAAGTTTTGTTGTGATGCATGTTGTTGCTTGAGTGTTGTTGTGGTTGAAAATCGTTGTAGATGCTATGACTATTCGACTTGTGTTGAGAATGATGTAGTTGCATTATCTGTATGGCTGCCTGTTGGACATCATCTTC
>BGZK01004462.1:0-13532 GCA_005406025.1 Eumeta japonica | reverse complement strand
GTAGATTCCTTATTGCATCTAGAAAGACAGAAATTATTAAACGCTTGTGCTGGTTGGCGACAGCCTCAATAAACCAGTAAAGTTACAATTTGGGTATATTAAAGAAGCGACTTTCATAACAAATGGTCGTAAGCCACCAACATGTTCAAGTCCCATCAAATCACTTTGAATTTGTCTTCTTTAAAGCATTTACATGACAAAATATGTAAGTATGACTGTTGTGTGCGTAGAACCATTTATTTAAATTAATTGTTCCTTTCACTTTTGAATTGCAATATCGCGCCATATTTATTTTGAAGATGTTGTGATAGCTAAATCGGAAAACTTCTCACATTATGCTATTGTAGGAAAATACATTTACTCGGCAATTTCCAACAATTTACCCCTAAGTCGCCATTTTAACAGATGTTTCTCATATGTCAAAATTATAGAAACAGAATTGTAAGGGACGCCATTTATTGTGTCAATTCATTCAATTCTGATTGGATTAATTCAGAAACAAGACACAGAATCGGCAGTACGAGAATCTTTTTATTTATGACTCCTAGCTTGTAGAATTGAGCCCTGTGCCTCGTTTCTGTAACACTAGAATAAAGAAAATTGTCGCATGGAACAGTTGAATTGAGAAAAAAACTATATGAATTGATACAAAAAATGGCGCACCTCGCAAAACTGTTTCTGTAACTTTAACATGTGAGAAATATCTACCAAAATGTTTATTCTGACGTATCTCATTAGGAATTTCAAGTAAATGTGTTTCTGTAATAGAATTATGCGAGAAGTTTCTCGATTGAGAGATGGCACGAGATTGCTACTGAATAGTGAAAAACCAATAAATTTAAATAAATATGATTTTTCGCTATTCATTTATTTGATTTAAATATTTCTTCTTTTAGAAACGCTTTTTCGACAATTTGATTCTCAACTTTTTTCCTCTTATTTTTTGCAATATATAATATCTTGTTAATTAATTACAATTATTTTTTACTACATATTTTGATATTTTTAGTTGTATTTTCTTCTTTTAAATGGCATAACTTATTCTTCTTTTCTTGCTTGTTTGTCATTGCTTACCATTTTTGACAGCTGCTCAATGGAACTTTCAATCAAGACGTAGTCATTGCTGCCTGTTTTGATAGCACATGTAGAAATGCCAATATTCTTACTGGTCGAGACAATGGAATTTTGCTTCACACAGAATCGATGCAATGGATGCAATACTATTTTGCTTCATATTTTAAGCTGACTTAGAATGGGATGTATTCTAATACCTGGATATATTGGTGAGAACACGCGTTTAACTGATCTCACTGTTCGCTATCATTGCTTCTTATACTAGGGGCACTGATCATGGTATTTACCAATTAAAATACGTATTCATAAGCACGTGAATAATTTTGATTGTACCATGTACTGCTTTTCTACTTTTGAGTTCAAGTTCAGGTTCGAAACACGATGTCATCATTTCACAAACTACATTAATATTATAGTATATTCGTCTAGAAGAGTTAAATAAAATTTTTTCAGAAACTTTTGCGTTAGGGTAAGGTAGAAGCTCCATCTAAGAACAAAGCCTAAATATGTGGGTGGCTTTGAAAATCTTATCTAAAGGGAATGCATGAACTGCATAGACAAATAATACTTCTTGTCAGAACGCAATTTTAAAGGTTGCTTCATATTGAAAGCGCTTTTATAATGCATGGTTTTGGTTGAAATGAGCCATCTGGAAGCATTACATTCTGTGTGCTCATAATACATCCTTTACTGCAATTACACATGTCAATAACCATGATATATTTTAAGTCTCTGCCTTACGATAGATAGTAATCACTCGATAGCTGTTGATGAGTGTAGAAGTTCAGCGAACTGCGTACATTGTAAGTGTTTGTTTTTTTTTTTTTAATTTTTTGGCGTAGTTAAAATGACGAGGGATGATGTTTGTGTAACTTTCAGGTTGTTCCGTGTATTTTTTTGATGAAAAGTTTTTTTGTTTTTACTGTAATGGCAAATCAGCGATCTCTCACTGATGCACAAATTGAACAGTTTATCTTCAGGGTTGGTGACAACGACGATTTAAGCGATCTCAGTGAAACACTGAAGTTAGTCAAGATGAACCCGTTGAAAATTACCAACACATCAAATGAGAAGACTGACGAGGATGAAGACGATATTCCGTTAAATTTTTTGAGAGTGAAATCCAACATTATTACATTTGACAAAACTATGCTTTTGAGGAAAAACGGGGTCATAAACCCATCATTATGGACATAATACATCCAGCAAATGAATGCAGAAACATACTTGATCCTCTTGAATGTTTCAACCTTTTTATAACAGAAGATATCGTTTATGAAATTGTAAAATGGACAAATGTTGAAATTAGTCAAAGCCAAACCATCTTACTTGCAGACACCAATAAAACACAACGACGGAATACTAATACAAATGAAATTTATGCAATTACAGGTATTCTAGTGCTAACGGCTCTTAAAAAGATCAGCATTTATCCGTGGAAGAAGTATATGATAGATCCTATTGCGGAACTACATATATAAGCGTACTCACAAAGAAGCCATATTCCGATTTCTCATGCCCTATCAGAAAGTTGTGATGCATGTTTGCGCGCAAAATCCAGGAAAAATTATAGTCCTGGTGCATGCCACAATGGATGAGCAACTTTTGGCATTTAGAGCAAGTGTAGTTTCAAGATGTATGTATCCCAAATAAGCCAGCCAAACACGGCATTAAAACCGTAATGCTTTGTGATAGTGAAACCAAATACATGGTGGATGCCATTCAATACCCAGATAAAATTTATACAACACCACCATGCCTCGTGGAGAGTTTTATATAAAAGACACAAAAACTGTACATGGATCAACCCGATATAACTATGGACAACTGGTTCATATCAATACCTCTTGCAAAATCCTTTGGAAAAGTCTGTATAATTTGACAATTATTTTCACACTTCGCTCAAACAAAGAAATTCCAATTGAGCTAAAACAAACTAGAGGTCGTAAGGCGGTACGAGCATGTTTTGCTATGACCACAATTTAACCCTGTTGTCTTATAAGCAAGCCAAGCAAAATGGTTTATGTCTTATCATCATGTAACGAACAGGACACTATAAATTCTAAAACAAATAAATCCAGCATGGGGAGTTTAATAGTACTAAAGGAGGTGTTGATACATTCGACCAGATGTGCAGTGTTATAAGCTGTTCAAGGAAAACAAACAGGTGGCCATTATGTCAATTTTTCGGAATTTTAAACATGTCATTTATAAACTCATATATAATTATACGCACAATATGCTTCCGGATGCTAAAAGGCTCTAACACTTGTCAGTTTTATGAAATCCTATCTTCAGGACTTGTAAACAATCACCTGGTGGACAGACTTGAAATGTCGACAATAACGACAAATTTCAGGAAAGATATACAAAATCAGCTGCAAATAAATAGCTTTGCAGATTCCAAGTCTATTTTGTTGTTTTCTTTTTTGTTCAAGAAGTGTTTTATAACCATTTAAAGTATGTCGTAGTCAAAATGACGAAGGATAGCGTTAGTGTATGTAAAATAAGGACGACGTTCAGGGCTAAAAGCAATAATATTACCAATTTTATTTTAATCAAACGAAAACGATATTTTAAAATTTCAAAGCTACTTTCACTTTGGAAAAAGGTTTATTTCTCTAGCTAGCTTTTTTAATTTAAATTTAAACAAATTACTTTTGTCAATGTTTGAATGCTAAGACTTAAAGTTTTAGAATCAAGTTAACTGAAAACTTAGTGTTTTGGTTATGGGAAAAAAGTAAATAAAATTTTTCCTTTGAAAATTATCATGTGATCTTTCTTTCCATTATTAATTATATGCCCGTGACTTCAAGTCTTTAACACGCGACCTTCTCCTTCCTTGATATACACACGGGTGTGTGTCAAGTGCATATAAAACAGCAACAAGCTCGCTTGTTTGTAATTACTCAAGCATGAGCTCAGAAGTTATAATAAAGATGCATAGTACATACAAACCCTAACTCACGATGCGCCATTATACGTAATATACATCTTGATGTACTTGTTTTCCGTACTGAATGAATTTGTGCAGCACTCATAGAAGCATCGCCAATTTTACTCAGCCAAATACATTCATATGCAATTTTAATACTTTTATTATGCAGTTCTTCAAAACTGATGTATTTACCTTTTTTCGTCTGGCATTTTATAAAACAGCACTTGTCACAAAAGTGCTTCAAGCACAAAAGTGAATACATAATAATCTGTTTATAGCACAAAGCCATTCCTTCCTCTATGAATGCTTCTATTTGGCATTGTTGGTGCTAAAAGTCTATAGAGGAATTTATTTGCTTTTAAGGGAGCAACAGAATGAATAGCATTAATCATACAGTGGCATAAATTTATTAGATAAATTTCAATTTTTAAGCGATAAGCAAACACAACACATGCATTTATCTTTGTTTTTAGAACAGAAGCATTCAAGACGGATATGAAGAAATGAAAAACGACCCTGTTACACTTAATCTAAATCTCAGTGCATTTTTTGTTATATTCAAATAATAAAATACGGATACGGTAAAATTGCTAAACATTTGGCTATTTGCGAAAGGAAAAAATCAACCAAGAACCGTTCTACCTATTGAAGAACATTTAACATTAACAAGTTGACGAAGAATATTCATTTAATTGTCAAGGTATTTAAAGGCCATTCAACTGTCAAGACCATTCGCCGGTTATTTCAAACAAGAAACTGATATTTAGATAGCTTTTTAGTTTATTTTATGTAAAGCAATTTTTTAACATTTTACACTTTTCTTTAGTACTTACCGAGGCTTTATACAGTATTTCTCGGTTAATTACAACTTTTCTCTTCAATTAACCGGGAACCAATTAGCCGATACCCGCTTAATTGAACAATTCGTTCAATTACAAGAATCCCGTTTAATTGAACACTTTGTTCAATTACAGAAATCAGGCATAATTGGAACTACTAATGAATTAAAAGAAATCGCATATATGCCCTTTAAGTTTTCAAACTAATTTTTTTTATCATAAACGAAGAATGCAAGTAACGGAAAAAATTTACTTATAGTTATACGAGTATACGCAGGTATTTATTATACATGCATACCCAGTATTTTACACAAATGATGTCAAATATCTATGTGCAAAAATGCCAGATTATTTTTCAATAATAATGCAATTAACTGGGTAAAAGTAAGAGGAATCGAGCGGGAAAATCAATTAACCGGGTTCAATTATCCGAGGAAATTTACATGGTTTTGATACTATGTATTTTTACGCGATTATGTGGTTCATTAAGCGTGGAAAAATTAACCGTAGGGTCAATTAACCGAAAAACATTCTAACATTAAAGCATTGGTTTTAAGTTTCTAACAGGTATTTCGTATGAAAATATTGGTTCTATAAAGCGTTAAAAATTTAAGTGTAGCATCATTGATAATTTTAAAATTTGTTTTAAATGAAATATTTGTACACCTTTTGAATTTGATTTTGAAAGTTGGGAATCTTAATTAAAACTAAAACTGGTGTTTAGTTTTCTCTTTATTATACCAATTGTTCGTTTTGAATGAAATTACAAAAGTCAAGACATTTGTGTGCTACAATAACAGACATCTAACCCTACAAATAATTATTGGATTACAATGTCCAAAAGAGTACTTTTCAGAGTACTCCTATGTAATGCAGGTATAGACCATTTCATGGTGTTTAAGTTTTTTCAACGATTTGGCAACTACAAGAACATTTTGGAGTACTTTAATAAGTGGTAGGTTTAGATACTCTATTCAGTAAAGTAATAGAGCAGTTTCGAAACTAGTCTTTGTGAGTACTCAGGAGTACAATATTGTAATATCGTCTAGTCCTAGAACATCGCAATGTAAATCGGAGTATTTGTTTTTTATACATTTCGATTACTTTTGGAGAACTTCAACTCCATTATAGAGTACTTCGTACACGCATGTATGGAGTACACTCGTTATTGTGAGAATTCTAATGTCACTAAAATCTGAATTAATATTTTATTGTGATTTTTCTTTTTATAACACTCTGATGCATTCCAATGATATTTTCAATTTTATAAAAATATACTAGGGGCCAATATTACAACTTACTGGCATCAGTGGGATTTTTTCAATACATATATCTCAAGGAGATTTAATGATTTAAATATTTAAATTTACGAACAAAAATAAATAAAAAGAAATTACAAAAAAAAAAAATAAATTGGTTTTGTTAAAAAACTAGCAGAGGATGTAGAGGCATTTCAAAATGTTAACGTACAATGGTGCAATTCACACTGAGTTTGTCATTTCCTTACTTGGTAAAATGAAAAATATTCAATATACATATTTTTGTTTTAAAGTTTCAAAAGTCAAATTTTAAATTTTACAAAAACAAAATGGTGCAATTCACGCTGAGCTTGTTATTTCTTTAATTGGTAAAATGTTAAAATCTTCAATGCATTTTGTTTTCGTAAAATTTAAAAGTTTGTTCTTTGAACTTTTAAAAGAACAAAATACAATGAAAATTTTCCTATTTTATCCAGTAAACAAATAACAATTACAGTGTGAATTGCACCAATGTATTGAAAATTTTCCCATTTCACCAAGTAACCACATAACAAGCTCAGTGTGAATTGCACAAGTGTTAATTTTAAGACAGATATCCACTTATATTAATACAGAATCCTATTTTTAAAATTATAGGTGTATAACGACCAGTCGAATGTGCGTACAGAGTGTACGTAAAACAAAGAGTATGAATTAATTTATGAAATAAATGTGTGAACAATTTTAAACAGCGTTTTGAGTCTAACGACTAGCTGAATAGCATCAGCGAAATATCGGAGACGCGTATACCAAGAGAATGACAAAAATATCACTATAAGTACTTCCATAGTATTGAAAAAAAAAAAATAATAATATGTATAAATAAAATAACAAACACAATGTATTCATAAGAAGTTGAGATATATTATGTACGGGTATGAAATAGGGTTTGGGAAACTCTTGGACTTTTCATTTTCCCGAGTTTTATCTTCTAAATAAAACAAGCAATATGTAACAATTTTTTTTTTTCATTTTCGTAAAATTAGTTTCTATATCCGAATAAATAATATATCACATATGTTCAATTTGTGCATTGAATACAAAACTACAATAGTTAACAATTTGAGATAATTTTAAATTAAAAATTAACATCATCATAATATACAGTTATCATTGAGATAAAAAGGTTTTAGTATCACTAAAGCATTTAGTAATTCGCTTGACAAGCGATTTCCAATTTTGTTGCAAAGTTCCCAGCAACGGAGCAAACACGTTCACTATTTACTGAAGTTGGCTATATTATTAATAGAGATGTTGCAAAGTTATCTAAATTCTTAATCCGAGTATAGCTTTTCTCATACAAAGCAAATGTTTTTTTCAAAAATAGCTCGATTTGATTTTGGATTCTTTGGATTAACCTTTGCATTATCAGTAGCATTTTAGTTTCATACTGAAACATTCATCGACGGGTTTTCAGACATATCACTGTCACTACTAGACATATCTGAAATATATTGGTCAAACAGGCGTTTATATATTTTGGTTAAGCGTAAATTTCAACGAAGATTTAAAACTTCTGAATAGAATCGGTAATTTTCAAATAATTTATTAATGCTAACATTTTATTTTGATAAATTTTTTCTGGTTGCACCAGCCATTTTTCAGAAAATGGTATTTTTCACACAAGCTAATTAAAAGTGCATTTAAATGGCATCATCTACTAGAAGATTGGTATCTCGGCAGTTTCAATAGCATTTTTATAGAATTAGAACCACTATTAACGTACCAGAGCGGGGACATGCTTAACATCTCATACATATGTGCTGAATTAAAGTCTTTCAATGCCTTTAAAAATGAGAACAAATAGCACTTTGTAAAAAGGGAGGCAGGCTAATACATAATAGGTTCCGTACTTCATACCATGTAATGTATGAAAATTTACATTATTAATAGTTTACTTGTTGTACGGTTCAGAAGTTACAGATACTTTTGTTAATAGAGGCAACATTCTGTGCAAATTTGAGTTCTGTATCTAATAAATCAAAGTTAGAGCTAATTTTTATTAAAATTGGGTGCCTGTTGTATGGGGGCACCTCGTAGTTTTACGTTTTTGTTGTTTTTAATATATGTTGCTGTAGCGGCACGACACAACAACATTCTGTGATCATTCAGCTTTCTAGCTCTTACCATTTCGGAGAATGGAGCCTGAGACGGTCGGACGGACGGAAGGACGGAAGGGCGGTGTAGTATCAACAATAAAGGTTTCATACTTTTAAGTACAGAGCCTTAAAATGAAAACTGTGAATAAACAAAATATTATCATATTAAATAATAAATAAAATTTTTCCTGTTTTCCGGGGAATTTCTAAAAAGTTTCCGCACCCCAAACCTAGTATGAAAACGTCAATATGCGAATATGTACGTATCTGCATATATACGAATACATAAATTATAAGTGATAAGTAATATAATAGAAGTAATAAGTAAAGGTTGGGGCACATAGAATTCGTCATATACGTTATACGATGCCTTTTTCAACTGACATACACGCAATATCCAATAGATTTTGCACAATGAGTACTTTTGATGTATAAAGAATGATATTTTAGAGTTCTTTTATACCCTTCACATACTGTGGGTATATATAAGTTTGTGATTCCGTTTGTAATTTTTCAATATTCATTTCCGACCCTATGAGTATATATATTCTTGATCAGCGTTAATAGAAGTTATTTGAGCGATGTCCGTCTGCCGTCTGTGAGTTGTTGAAATCAAGTTTCTGAAAAACTATTTGACTTAGAAACTCCTTCTTCTCACTAATATGTTGCATATTGTCCACGAGGAATCGCTATTTAAATTCAGCAAAATCGGTTCTGAATAGCTGAGATATATCCCAAACACCGAAGGTACCTCGAAAAAATTTGCATTTTGTATGGAAATTTTGAAAAAATTTTTTGATTTAAAGTCAATATTCGGATTTGACTTACTCGTAGGTGACGAAAAAAAATTTTCGACATCGGTCCCTCATATAGCCAGATATAGGAAAACCGATTTCTAAAGGAATGGGGTTTCATGAACTAAAACGCCTTTCTGCTTTTTAATACAGAAATGGGCCTATGGTAGTAAAATATAGACTTTTTAAGCAAAAGAAAGTTTTTTGGACATCGGTCTTTGTATGGGTGGGATATAGCGAAACCCGATTTCAAAAGAAATTGGACTTTTTGGTAGACCTGAACATTTTCGGTACTAAAGTAGACAAGAATAGATGTCTGAAGGCAAAGAAAAAATTTTTTGATCATGGGTCCATATATAGCCGATGTTAAACAAAACCGATTTCTCAAAGAAATTAAACTTATTGGTTCCAAGAATGGACCTATAGCAGTAAAATATAGATTATTTTGAGAAAAAAATTTGTTTAACGTTGAACCATTTATAGCCGAAATATAGCGAAAACCGATTTGTCAAGAAACTGGACTTTTGGTAAACGAACACATTTAAGATTTTCCGAAAATACGTTAGTTTTGTGAAGGATTATTTAAGATTCGGCCAAACCGAATATAAGCTTTTTTATTAATTTTGGTTTTAGAAGACACCCACATATATAAAAGAAAAACGACATGTAAAATCTATTGACAATTGCCAAAGTGCTCAAAGTACGTCAAAAGTTCAGGCCACTTTTATACTTTGCGTTGAAAAAGACGTACTGTATGTGACAACACTCATAACAAAACATGTATTTTAACTTGGTTGTCAGCTGAAAAAGTCGACGCATGTGTCCCAACCTTAATACACACTATATACATATGAATAGTTTTGTGTTATAGGTGTGGGTATACTTAATACCAAAATATGTGTATGTACTTACATGTACATATTCTTTTTAAGTACTAATTTTAGTTACTGAGTGTAGACATACTGAAGACAAAGCAAAAACAACTATAAAGGTCTTTTTGTTAATTCTGAAATTGTTGTTCTTTTAAATTGCATAAAAATTAAAAAATGCAAAATAAGTATAATAAATCGATTAACAACTTCTGATTCGATCACATAAAAGCCACAGAAACAGTTTTGTATTAAATTATTATTTATTATTCGTTTGAAATTAAATTAAACCTATCCTACACAGTCATTTGAAAATGGTACTTATTGTGTGTGTGCCACATTATTTATTATACAAATATGATGCAAAAACATTCACATCTACAAAGATCGCACGGAATTTTCATAAAATCTTCAGAAAATGTGCTTGATAGCATTTGACATATAACTTTATGAATATTGTTAACATATTTTGCCAATTTTCAGATCGATGATTTTCTAAAACGCTTTCAATTTCTGATTTTTACACAATTCTACATAAATATGTAGCTCGATATCATTCCATGCCATTTCAAATTGCTGATCTCTTATTGGATGACGAATACCTTTAAGAACTTATGGAATATAACATTAAATTAAAACATAAATTTAATTTAATAAAGTAGTTTATTTTGCGCCTTCTTTAATTCTTATACTGTGGATCATATCCGTTTTTGAAATAATTATTTTTGGTTGTATACATATTCAAAATATGGATATTTTTGTACAAGTTCAATACATTTTGTTTATTAAAGTGCCAATTAATATCTTAGTCGGAGAATTAGGTCGAATAAATTTACCAACAACTTCTCTGTTAAGCGGTGACTGTTAAAGTTAATTATATATTGTGAAACACATTTACGTCTAACTTGTGACCACGGCGAAAGTTATAATTTACTAAGGCTTTGAAAGCAGCGCAAATGCTTGAAAAGTTTACAAATTACATATTACTAAAAATATGGCATGTGGTATGCACAAACTATGCTGATTTTTAGTGCATAAGCAAACAACATGTTTGCACATTTTAATTATCAATAATACATGCACACACGTATATCTTAGCTACTATAGTGTGTTTAATATATTTGTTCAATTCAGAAGCAAAATTGTATATCCTACCGTTAAATTCTGAATTTTTTGCTTCGTTCTGTCGTAGAACATTTAGAAGATAAAAATTAAATATATATTTAATTTTAATTGAAGCAGGTGTGACGATTTAAGTGCAATAAAGGAAATATAGCAATCATATTTCTACACTTTAAACTTTCTATACACCTAGAGATATTCGACAGAAATTTACGAAAAATTATTTCAAAATTTTACAGGAGATATTAAATTTTGCATTCCTAGTTTACATAAAATATTTTTCAAAGCACAAAATTCAATCATCCCTTCTGTAGGAAAATGATCAGGAACAAAATGCAGTCATTAGACGATTATGCAACGGGAACGATGTTAACTGCTCTTATGATTTTTGTTTAAATAAAATTCAGTTGTACAGTGAATGAATCTATTCAATGTGGTAAAGAAATCTGTATGAATTTTGACAAGTTGGACGTAAGCGTCCTTATGGATTTTAATTTGAATTCCCTTGTTTTGTGCACAAAATAAGAAAAAACTTTTAACTGCAGTAAAAAAATAATTTCATGAGGCAAATAAAACAAAAGTCTAATAAAACCTTGAGTTTTAAATACAAAAATGATTTTCTGTGGCAAGTTGTCAGTGTATTGAAATGAGAGAAAAAAGAGAAATATGATGGTGTTTGCAAATGCACAAAAGAGTTGAGTAATGTTGGCATAAACTACAGTTTTGTGGTATTAAGGGACTTAGAATGGCTACCTGTATTTAACATAAAGTCATTGAACTTTTGCACAATATAATACTTTAATTTACGTATAGAAATGTGTTGCATTAAATACAGAGTTTCATTAAGAACTTTTTAGATTTATCCATTATCTAAAATTTGCCAGCTATGGTCAGAAAATACAAAAATTCAAACCATGGGAAAACTAAACACAACTTTGAAAAAAACTACATACGACTTAGAATGGTTCTTAATTTTAAGGTCTGGAAATTTTCGGAGCCCTCCTTAGCTTCTGAACACATAATTATCGGTCAGTTAACTTTTAGTCTAATGCCTATAAAATAGCAACCAATATGCAAGTATGCTATCAGAATAGGTTGGAATGGGAAATTAATTAAAAAATTTAAGTAGAAACCCTATATCGGCTATCAATTTTGGAATTTATCAAGTGTTGGACGTTTGAAAATGGAACCGATAACAAGTGAATCATAATCAACAGCGACATACGAAACAAATAATAATAAATTCAGCCAAGTACAGGGCTGGCTGTCGCATAATGGATTCTTATTATGGACAATGTGTATACAGAAAATTGGAATTGTCATGGTTCCAAGGTTACAGCTAATTTTTCTTAAATTAAGGCGTCCATTGTATGGGGCGACCTTAAGTTTTGTATGTTGTTGTTGTTTAGGTATGTACAAACTTCAGCTTTCTAGCTCTTTATCGTTTCAGAGAACGAAGTCTGTGACGGACGGACGGGCGAATGGTGTAGTCTCAGCAATAGAGTTTCGTTTGACTTTTGAGTACCGGAATACTAAAAATCTGATTAAGCGTTCATGGAAATCAATTTGGGCGCAGTTTTTACTCGCTTCTGAAAAATATTTCCGAAAAATCGATTCAATATTTATACCAGAATTCGGTATCTATGCCTTTTCGGCCATGATCTTGTGAAAATACCTTGAGTTAAAATGCCTCTGACTTAAGATATGAAAAATTGGTCCTTGGATGCAACATCAATAATTTCAATAAAATACACTATCTGGAGTTTTCAGTTGCTATAATATGCATTAAATAAAGCAGATCTAGCAGATCTCGGGTAAATCCATTTCAGCCCAACTTTTTAGACATATTTTCGATATTGCGGTGGTAGATAAAGTAATTTTAAACTGTCAAGCAAAATATGGCTTTACCAGATATTATTGAGGGATTGCAGAGTTACTAATTATTGAATAGAAAAAGTCAAAATAAGACCAATGAAATATTGGATATAAATTGTTTTCTTTTATTTAGTAAATAATATATATGTATATTTGTTGATAACAACATTGAAGAACTATAGATAGCTTAATCGAATCGGCATATAAGAGAAACTTTCCAAAAATTCTTATATGTTCGCCGAAGCCTTATAGAAACAAATTTGAGTATGTTACCAAACTAGGGGCTTTTTGAATTCCTAGATGACTGAAATTTGCTATGTAAATCGGCAATGGCGAACAAGTAAATGAAAATTAAGAACAGGAACTTCCCTCTCAACCCTTCAAAGAACTGGCTACATGTGCACATTATTTGTATTAAAATTCTATTATTCTTTCTAAACTCACAAAAAGATTTAAAAAAAATTAAGACTTAGCACTTGTTCCTACTTTACATTTTCCAACTTTACAATCTTTTATTGGTATTTTCTTGCCAGTCTTTTTAGGAAAGATTAAAAGCATCAGTCAAAGTCTGAAAATTGCAACAAAAATCACATACAAAATATCAGAATATGCTATTTAAGCAAA
>BGZK01004461.1:0-13534 GCA_005406025.1 Eumeta japonica | reverse complement strand
GGATGATATCCCCACCTCGCAGGTCAACTACAGGACTGGGAGGAGGACGTCGTACCGCGCATGCCGCTGACGACAGTGCGTACTTCGCATCATCCCGTCGGGCTGACCTGGCTGCGGCCAATCCAGAGGGTCCTCGACCCATTGCCAGAATGGCTGGACAAATGGCGAGTCGCCGTAAAAGAAGAGGTGAAGGACGTGCTCGCTGACACGTACTGCCCTGGCTGCCGCCGTCCGATGCGTGGATAGCCTGATCAGCGGTCGGCAGGCGCTCGGTTAGATCTACGCCAACGCGGGTCACCGATGCGTGCCGCCTTGATCCGGTCGGCGTCCACCAGCGTCCGACCACCGGCGGTCGGCTGCGTGTAGGCCTGTTCCGCGCCTCCCGCCCCGGACACTCTCCCTCACAACCCGGTGCCCCCACCCGACCATGAGCGCATGCGCGGTGACGCGCCGCGGGTGGTCCAGCGTAGGCACCGGATCGACACCACGACAAGGGCAGAGAGAAGAAGAGGTTGAGGGACGCGGCTCGACACGTACTGCCCTGGCTGCTGCCGTCCGACGCGTGGATAGCCTGATCAGCGGTCGGCAGGCGCGCTCGGTCAGATCTACGCCAACGCGGGTCACCGATGCGTGCCGCCTTGATCCGGTCGGCGTCCACCAGCGTCCGACCACCGGCGGTCGACTGCGTCAGCTGAGCTGACCTCCTCGTCGAGCACCAACCACGCCGGAGCCTCCACCCTGCCGGCGCCTGCGCAATGCCGCGCGCCCGCGTGGGTCGGCGACTGCTCCGGCAAGATGTCTCAATGGATCCAAAAACCATTACCTGAGTCGGGGTCGTATCCCCGACGAGAAGACGCCCGGGCATGAGGCAACAGTAAGTCCTCCGTCCCGTACCTGCACCCCAATAAGGGTGTGGAAGCCCCACGAGCGAGCGAGCCAATGCATTTGACAATGCATATGTAAATTGTGCATGGCCACGCCTCCCAATTAAAATGTATGCAACTCACATGTGCAACGGATGCACCACCTATAAAATGCAGTGGAGTGGTGCATCCGACAGTTGCTTCCAACCGTCATCTTGTGAAGCTCGGCTTAATAAAGTCTGAAAGAAAGAAAACGCTGTCCATTATTGACCACGCCGCCACACTGCAAGAAATCCGCCGACCAAAGAAAGAAGCGTGCGCATCGTGAAGAGAGGCAATCCGGGGTGGCTTACGCGGCGATAGCCGAAATCGCCGTTACAGCTGGTCCTTCGTTCGCCGGATTATCCTGAAGAAATTTTACGAGTAAGTCGTGTGCTTCGGATTTTATTTCCGTGTGCACGCTTCGGACAGAGAGGGTCACCTAGCGGTGTTAACGACATCTCACTGTTTAACGCTTTCGAGCGGTGTGACTAGTTGAGGCGTGGTCACCGGTTGCCGAGTACGATCTCGGCGCCGAATAGCCTTGTCGCGTCGATACGCATGCACAGATAGGGGCCGGACTGTAGGCACGCCTGGCGACGGTCGCTCCCACCGAAGCTCTATTGCGCACCCTGACTCTGTGCATGTCCACTGTCGAGCGGGCCACACCTACCCTTCCGTTTTCCATCCTCGTATTGAGCATATCCTCGTCTCGAGGACCTCGTACGAGCTGTTAGGGACCGTTAGGGATTGAAGATTGAAGAATTGAACTTGAAGATGGACAGCAAGCGTGTTACAAGAGCGCGCAAAATGAACACAGCCGAGCAAGAGAACGAAACGTCAATGAGTGCGCCGACAAGCCGGTCGTCAGAAACGGGCACGTCGTCGACGCACACGGGACCACGGTACGAATGAAAACTTGAGCGGAAGTTCGCCTGGGCAGGAGAGGATCGACGAGGAAGTTTGTGACTTGCATGCGGATACGAGATCCGACCGAGTCGACGCTCCGAATGAAGCCGGCGCATCCGATGCAACACTTGGCCCTCTAGCGGCAAATATGCGAAACCGAAGTCCTGCACATCAGTTGAACATTGACGATTCGAACAGAAATGTGAACACGGCGCGACAGAAGAAGCACGCCGCGTTATTGGCTCAATTAGAATTTGAGCAATTGGAAAGTGAAAGGATAGCTGCACGAGCCGCGGTCGCGCGTACAAAAATGTTGTTGCTACGCCTGGAAGCGGACGAAGAGGATTCGGGCGATTTGATTGATTGTGATAACGCGTCCCATTTATCCAAAACGGATAAACTTGAGAAACGGACCGTTACGTTGGGCGACATTGAGCCCGTGCCCGAATCGAGTCCGACGACAGCGCCACCACCGCCACCGACGGCATGCAGCGAAATTAATAGTGCATCCCCTCGTAATACCGACTCGAATATGAGCGAATCCACATTGGCCGATGCGATCGTACTCGCGATCAAGACTGCTAGCAAAGAAACATCGAAAATTGTGAACGAGCCGTCTAAAACTCTGGCAGATCTGCCGAGTTTCTGTGGAAATGTTAGCGAATGGATCGCATTTCGATCGGTATACAATGACACGTCGGGACTATTCAGCAATGTTCAAAACGTAGCACGGATCCGCAAAGCGCTCAGTGGCGAAGCGCGTGAAACTTGTGAAGCCTTGATCTATACTGAAACGGATCCGCTACAAATTATGCGAGTGCTCGAGCGCAGGTTCGGGCGACCTGACGCCATAATCAAACAGGAGCTAAATAAATTGAGACGTATGACGCCGATGAACGGTGGAATGGGCAACATCAGCTCGTTCGCCAATAAAGTGAATAATTGTGTTGCGGCCATACGCACGTTGAATAAATTGAGCTACCTGTCCGCCCCGAAATGACCGATGAGATAGTTGACAAATTCAATGACATCTTGAAATTCAAATGGTGCGAATACAAGGACTCTCAGAACAGCGACGAGCCCGAACTTGTGATGTTGTCGACTTTTTTGAATAAGATAGCCGACCAGTGCAGCGCCTCCATGCCGATAGAGAAAGGCGGCAGTAGAAATTTGAGGCCTACACCGGAACGACGCCCGCGAAGAACAAACACGATCAACACTATGAAGTACGATGACAACAACTCGAATTCGCACACCGCCTTCCAGCCATCAAATCGGTCAACAATAAATGTGAAAATGATATGTCCGCTCTGTAACAACGAACACGGCTTACCCGACTGCGGCGAATTTGTGAAGTTGAATATGAGCGAAAAATGGGACGCCGCGAAAAGGCTTCGCATGTGTTTCCGATGCCTGAGGGCCGTCACATGCAACCACGTGCAGAGGAAAGCCCTGTAAGATATGTCGAGGCGGACATCATAGGCTACTCCACCAAGAGCGGACCACGATAGAGGGTCATGAGGGGAGCGCAGACGACAGCCGTCGTCACCGAGCACACGGCGGTATCTGTAAACAATGTTAATACAATGCGCGCATACTTGAAAATTGTTCCGGTCGAGCTGTATGGCCCCGAAGGTTCGATGAAGGTCCACGCACTCCTTGACGAAGGCTCCACGGTCACCTTAATCGATGAGCAGGTGGCGAATCGAATCGGAGCGAAAGGACGCCGCGAAACGTTACGCGTCTCGAGTGTCGGTGGCAATGAGATAACCGATGAAAAATCGCGGGTCATTCGAGTTAAAATCAAAGGCTTGTTTTCTCGAAACTTGAAACTCATGACAGCTCAGACCATCAGAAACCTGAAGCTAGCTCCGCAACGCGTAGAGCGCGCCACCGTCGCAGCCTGCTCGCACTTGACAGATATCGCTGAAAATTTGATCTATGACGCTGCCGCGCCGCATCTTGATCGGTCAGGATAATTGGGCTGATTGTGTCGCGACAAATTAAGAGTGGTCGCGCAAACCAGCCTGCCGCCTCCTTGACTCAACTGGGCTGGGTGTTACATGGATGCTGCTCCAGTTTATCACGACCGATAAATACCGTACATCACTTGCGACCGTCCGACGCTTCCGACATTGAACTGAATGATATTGTGAAACGGCATTTCGAAATTGAATCCCTCGGCGTGGCTCCGCGTAAACCGAGCCACGATCCAGAAGAGGGCGCTCGTGTTGCTAGATAGCAATAGTGTAAGATTACCGAGCGGTCAGTTCGAAACATGCCTATTGTGGAAGTCGGACAACGAAACGATGCCTGAAAGTTATGACACAGCGATGCGACGTCTGCGCAGCATGAAAAGAAATTGTCAAAGAATGATAATTTGAAACGTGAATATTGTGAACAGATCAATAATCTGTTAAAAATGGGTACGCAGAGCCAGCGCCGAATCAATCTACATCCGAACGCTTGTGGTACCTGCCTCATTTCGCCGTCACGCATCCGCAGAAGGAAAGTCCGCCTTGTCTTTGATGCGGCCGCCCGTACGAATGGCAAATGTCTGAACGATGCATTGCTCACGGGCCCCGATTTAATAAGATCACTATTGGGTGTACTCGTCCGATTCAGACAGGGCCGCGTAGCGTGTCAGCCGACATCAAGGAAATGTTCCTGCGGGTCAAAATCAGAGAAGAAGATCGAGACAGCTTACGATTCCTGTGGCGAAATAACATGAACGAAAATCCACAAGAGTACCGAATGACGTCACTGATTTTCGGCGCCGCCTCATCGCCTTGTACTGCGATCTACATCAAAAATCGCAACGCCTCAGAATTTGAACTTGAGTACCCGGAGGCGTGCAAAGCGATACGATTAGATCACTATGTTGATGACTTCTTGAAAAGTTTTAACAGTATAGAGGAAGCCAGGCGTGTTTCGAAACAAGTTTACGATATTCATCGAAAGGCAGCCTTCGAGTTACGCGGTTGGGCGAGTAACGAAATTGAAGTCTTGAATGAAATGCCCGACACGCGAAATGACGACAATGTACAACTCGGGGGCGACACACGAATTGAAAAAACCCTCGGCCTACAGTGGGACATCAATAATGACGCCCTGGGTTTCAATCTCGGCCTGCGGAACACGCCTACTGAAGTATTGGAAACATCGCTTCCACCAACAAAACGACAAGTCACGAGTGCAGTCATGTCCGTGTTCGACCCGCTCGGTCTGGCCTCGCCCGTCCTCATCACGGGCAAATGCATGCTCCAGGACATATGGAGATCAGGGATCGACTGGGACGAAACAATAGAAGCCGATGCACATAAGAAGTGGCTAAAATGGGTGAACGATAAAGAAGCTGGCATCGATCAGAATACCTCGATGCATATCGCCCGGCCACACCGAGGGGGAGCTACATGTGTTCGTCGACGCGAGCGAAAAGTCGTACGCTGCGGCCGTGTATTGGCGTATAAAATTGAGCGAACACGAAAGCGCAGTTTCGCTAATAGCAGGAAAAGCTCGCGTCGCTCCCTTGAAAGTCATATCGATCCCTCGGCTCGAGTTGAAAGCGGCGCTACTGAGCGCTCAATTGAGCTTGTATGAAAGACAACTTAGTCACTATGATGCCCCGCCGGGCAACAACGACCCTATATGTCGTGCGCCGGCCGAGGGCGATATCGCGCTCGATACTCGTGGCATAGAGCGAAAATGAAAGTGTAAGAAAACGATCGGTACCCTTCGAGTTTGAATTGTGATTACATTCGAAGGGCCGAAACGTTACTTTGCTCGTCGGCGCAAATAAAATTGGTAAACATACAAGAGGTACACGAGAAGATGAAGAAAAAGCCGACGTCCGCACCATAACTTGGAAGTTCATACCTCCCGGCGCTCCGAACATGGGTGGCGCCTGGGAGCGTTTGGTGCGATCTGTCAAAACCGCGTTGGCCGCTACATTGAGAGAGGAGCCCTCGCGAAGTTCTCCACACCCTGCTGCTAGAAGCCGAGCACATTGTCAACTCCAGACCGTTGACGGAGGTGGACGTCGAACCTGCCGAGGCCGAGGGCCTCACGCCTAACCACTTCCTGATCGGGCGCTCCTGCGCTGCCGCAGCGGGCCACTTTGACGACAACGTGCTCCTCGGGCCTGCAAACTGGCGCACGTGTCAGCGCCTCGCCGATCACTTCTGGCAGAGGTGGTTGAGAGAATACTTACCGACTCTGGTGCCCCGCCGGGCGCGCGGCGACCCTATATGCCGCGCGCCGGCCGAGGGCGACATCGTGCTGATCGTCGACTCATCATCACCTCGATACTCGTGGCCTCGAGGCAGAATTAAGAAGACCTACCCGGGTCCTGACAACCAGTTCGTGTGGTGGACGTCGAGACGACTGGTGGCGTTCTGCGGCGTCCCACTTCGAAGATCGTCGTGCTGGTGTCAGCTGAGGCGACGGCTGTTCCGTGTCCTGAAGTGTAGTGCTGCGCACCGAGGGAGAATGTTACGGACAGCCGCGCAATTAATATAAATTTAAAATTGCATTATGTCTTATGGGCTTAAAAGTGTTTTATATTTGTGTGTGTTTTATATTAAAGAATTTTTCTGCATAGTTTTTAATTACCCGGGTAGGGACTAGTTTTAAGGAAAATATTTGTTTGTTTTATTAGAATTTTGTATTGATTAATTGAATATTTGAAATGTAATGTGCGTGTGAGTTGCATACGAAATTGTGCCTTGGTGGGAGGACCAATCATAGGCCTTGAAAGCGGTCGTCATTACGGTACGGCCGCTAATCGGTGTCTCAGGCGCTAGTGGCGCCAATGCATGTTGACAATGCATATGTGAATTAAGTGCATGGCCACGCCTCCCCAATTAAAATGTATGCAACTCACATGTGCAACGGATGCACCACCCATAAAATGCAGTGGGAGTGGTGCATCCGACACAGTGCTAGCCAACCGTCATCTTGTGAAGCTCGGCTTAATAAAGTCTGAAAGAAAACGCTGTCCATTATTGACCACGCCGCCACACTGCAAGAAATCCGCCGACCATAGAAAGAAGCGTGCGCATCGTGAAGAGAGGCAATCCGGGGTGCGGGCTTACGCGGCGATAGCCGAAATCGCCGTTACACTACTTTTATAAAGGGGTTCGTACTATGCAATAGCATCAACTTACTGCGAATTAATCCAGGTTTCGCTTGTCTGGAGCTTGTTTTTTTTGACAATAATCTTTTCACGGTCTTGTCATATGTAATCCATTTTTCATCACCAGTGAGCAATGCTTTCCAAAACGATTTGGATTCGGTACGTTTCAATAGAGAATCGCAAATGAAATACAAAATCAATAGATTTCTTTCAGTGAGCTTGTGTGAGACCCAAGTTACTGAACATTTTGTATATCCATCTTATTTCAAATGGGTCAAAACTGTTTTGTGATCAATCCCCAGCTCTTCAGCTATGTTGTAAGAACTAAAATGCTGATCTTGCCCTTTTTCCAAAATGGCATCGACTTTATCCATAACAGGTTGTTCAGAGCAAAGTTCATCTTTGCATCAAAACTACCAGACTTTGAAATGCTTGAATCAGTTTATGCTAAACTTACCGATGCTGCATTAGGTCCATAAAATTGCAAATTTTATTTCGCGGCTTATTATCGCATTTTTTCCTATTTTGTAATAAAATTGCAAAATGTATCTAATCTCTATGTTAGATTCAATCATTTGAATCATTTCAATTTCATTCAATCATTTTGTGGACAGAAAATAATAAAAATGATCGGGTCACATTTTACTTTTTATTTTAAAATATCATCTATTTAATGGTATAACAACTAGCCAGATACAAACAGCACAATAAGAGATTTTACAACAACTTTTCACTTATAAAATACAAATATCTTTTCCCTAACTAATAAGAGTGCATGTGTCTTTTGGTGATTTAACTGATACGTACTATACTCACACCACTCACATTCACAAGCTTTATCTCCCAAATGTGTACCTTATCCCATTTTAAGTACTTATTTAAGACGCACTCACTTGGTACATTTATGTGGTTTACTCACTCGATATGGTATGCGTGAGTACATATTTGTTAAACAGTTGAGATACCCGCACTCATATGACTCACTTTATCAGTTTGCTCTTAAATGAGTAAGCATATGCAACCTTAATGTTACACATTTTAGATGCACTGTATCCACATTGATCACATTAATAAGGTTTATAACATGTGAGTTCAGTAATGTATTTTTAACTACCTGGTTAAGATATACCCCCACTCTTATTATTCACATTTGTCACGGTTTATTCCTAAATGAGTGTGCATGCCTTTTCAGATACCTAATTAAGGGAACTGTTGAGCACAATAAACCATGTTTATATTTATGTGGTTTATCTCCTCTTTGCAAAGCTTATGCAATTTTAAAAGTATGTAGTTAAGATGCACTGTATTCACATTGGTCACATTAATTTGCTTTAACACCTATATGAGTGCGCATATGTACTTTTAAATAATTTATTCGTGATGCACTGTACTCACATTGGTCACATTTATGGTTTTATCTCTTGTGTGAATGTAGCTTATGCAATTTTAAATTTCCTAGATGAGATGCACTGTATTCACATTGGTCACATTTATATGGTTTATCTCCCGTATGAATCGCTTATGCAATGAATTTTAAAACACCAGTTGAGATGCACTGTATTCACATTGATCACATTTATATGGTTTCACACCCATATGAGTCATATGGACTTTCAAATTACTTAGTTCGAGATGCACAGTACTCACACTGTTCACATTTATATGGTTTATCTTCCGTATGAATGCGCATATGCAATTTTAAAGTGCCTTGTTGGGATGCACTGTATTCACATTGGTCACATTTATGGTTTTCTCCCGTTATGAGTTCATATGCACATTTAAATAATTTATTCGAGATGCACTGTAGTCACAATGATCACATTTATATGGTTTATTTCCCGATTAATCGCATGTAGCAACTTTAAAGTACCCATTTAGATGCACTGTATTGACATTGATCACATTTATATGGTTTTGTCTCCCCATGTGGTGCGCATGTGTTTTAAATAACTTATTCGAGATGCACTATAGACACATTGGTCACATTTATATGGCTTATCTCTCATATGAATCGCGTATGCAATTTTAAAGTACCTGGTAAGATGCACTATATTCACATTGGTCACATTTATATGGTTTATTTCCCATATGAGTGCGCACATGTACTTTTTAAATTACTAGGTCGAGATGCATGTATTCACATTGATCACATTTGTATCGTTCTCAGCCTTATGAGTGTGTATATGTAATTTCAAAGTTACCTCGTTAGATGAACTGTGTTCACATTGGTCACATTTACATGGTTTATGTCGTGTGCATATGCTTATGTGTTTTTGTCGTCCTTATTTCCAGATGCAACATATTCACATTGTGCATATTTGAATGGTCTTTGCTCACATTGACATTCATTTTATTTGCATCTCCTTCATCCAATAGGCGACTTGTCCATAGCCATTTTCGTAATATTTTACGGGCACCATTCAATCCGCCCCCGTCCACCACTGCGCCTGCGCCACACAAACCTCAGGCTCTCCTCCTGGCAATTGTCTTGTACTGTAAATAAGAAAGCATGCTTATTAAATAAAATGGCCTTCCACACACTAAAACAAATATAACACCAAAAGATAAATAACTCTATTGTAATGATACAGTCAAATATAACCTTCAAATTCCATGTGATGTCACTATGTGCTTTGATTTCAATAATTTGTTTTGTTTATTGAAAGCCCTTAGGTTGGTGCTCAAAATTATTTTCTGCCTAAGAGGCTTTTATAGTTAAGTCCAAAATTACATAAAACAAGATTCGCAGCTGCCAATATTACGTATTCTGTGATAAAATTAATGCAGCAATCAAATATCAATTTTTTCTGGAAAAGTTCTAAACTTTACATTCCTTTAAAATTTACTTTATATTTTTTGGTATATCTCAAGTTCCCATATGCCTTGAAGGATGTTTCGCATCACAACAAACAGAACAAATCTAAATGCAGTCACTATAGTTGCCAACTATTAAGAAACTAGCGAGCAATAGTTCCTTTCTAAGATTGCTTAACTGCTGAACAGTTGAAAGCATTATCATATATAACTTATTTAATGTATTTAATCAAATATTTGAACTATTTAAATTAAAAAATTAAACTAAATCTTTGAGTTGAACTTCAATACTGTTAATTTTAATACATAATAAATCTAATAAAATAAAGACACAAAATAAATTTTGCAAAATACTATTTCGACAAATATACGATTGTTTCGATTTTTTATACAATGGATTTTGTACAATCTGGTAATATCTAAATGAGTGTATGTTTATCACATGAATATTTTTAAAGTATTTATATAAGTTTTCAACTAAATCAGAATTAACTAAATCAAGATTTCCAGAAAACCGTAAATACAAAAATTTTCTGAGGTGTTTAAAATTAAACTTTAGTCAATATGATCTAGACAAGACATTTTATACATTCATTATCTAAATTCAATTCCTTCAAGTGGTCACAATCGTAATTCAAAAATCACTCAAACCGATCAAAAGCCTTTAATATAGTTTTAGATTTTAAAATGAATAATGCCACAAAGCCTTTTACATTTGAAAACACTCAAAACTATTGCTTTCTGTTAATATCAAAAATTTTCATATATCAAATAATAAATAAAATAGTACCTGGCGACATATAAATATAGCCGGTTATCCCATAGTCTTTACATTTACAAATATACTAAGTGAGTGCTAAAAAGTAATATCTAGGATAGTGCGCTTTCCGCTATCGCATTAAGTTACGACTGCTTACTGTTCACTAAAAATATTTTATTAAAATAAATTATCTATAAAATAAAAAAATTATAAATTTTTATCTACATAAATAAAATTAAGTTGCCGCATGTATGCAAGATCATTACCTGAGTGGACTCATTCGATATGCCCGATTTTTGAGTTGTGCGTGTAATTATTGCAACAAGGTTTTATGAAAAATAAATATTTCAATTTTTTGGTTTGTATGTTTGTCCGAGGCATATTCGGAATGGCTGAAACGATCTGGTGCAACTTTAGTTCGCATATAATGTCGTCAATCTGTATAAAAGTGATAAGAGTTCATATCCACATGGGTGAAACTGCGGACTAAGGCTTATGACCTCGTCTTACAACTCACCCGTGCATGGCGGCGGCGCAGTCGCGTCCTCCACGGATCTGTTGTCGTTGCAGGAGGCCGGATCGGTCTACGAATTGACAAATGTTACATCAATCTGGTTACTGAATAACCACATTCACCAGGATAAAACATACTAAGTTTATAGCCTAAACATTGAGTAACAAACTTCTAGAAGTTATTTGATTGTTATATATCCAATACATCACTCTATTCCAATCACTGACCTACAAAATGTTTTTGCTAATGCCTGTTTGTTTTCAGTATCAATTAATGCTAGCTTGATTCCCACTAAAGTCCTGAAGTATGTGTGCACATTTATTTGGCTCTTGTTTCTAACATTATTCTATCTACTTTCTATTCTACCTATTCCACCAAGTATCTTTTCTACTAATCTAAAGAGTATACTTTCTACTAATTTTTGAAAAAATTTGAAACAACAGTCAACAGGAAAATAGGTTTTTCAATATTACTTAGCCACTGTATATCCGATTGACCTACAATGAATACTTAAAATTAGTAAAAAATAAGCAATCGAGCGATGTTTAAATGTCAAAGATCGGCCCAGACGTTCGAGAGATATCGCGCAATAAAACATTTTCACAGATTGAGAAAATCTCATCTAGCATAACTTCGGAGACGTTACATCCGATCAGGATGGGACTTATGACAAGATTTTTCATATGTACGATTAGCTTTTGAAGCTGCAATGAAATATCCACAATGGTAAATAAAACTGCAATGAAATGAATAATTGTCCATAATAAAATCTTGAATTCATCACTGTTGCAAGTGTCTATAGACTATATCAATCTCAGATTTTGAACTCTTACAAAATACAAGATATTCATAAATTTCTAAATATTTACATATAATTCCCAAGAAACGCTAAGTCTATATGTCCCTCAAGGCCGTGTAGGTCTTCCTCCATTCCTTCTGCATATCAATGATTTCCTTACAAATGGTAACATTTGTTGCTATGACGATGCGGTACTGTGGATGCACTATACCTCAACCACACTAATATTTCTGGGGATAATATTGTGAGTGTCTAAAACAACTTGTGTTTGAAATCGAGACAGTCTTAGAGCAAACTCTTGGAATGGGGTAAACGTAATATAGTGCAATTCGACCTCCGAAGACAATTTTGCCTGTTTACTGCTAAAATCACCATTCATCCTTTCTCTTCACTTTGGTATCATTCCCCTTAGTGTCACACCAGTATCGGGATCTATGTTGTCGACATATCGAACAGCGTTTAGTCTCGGGATTATCAGAGAGCAAAAAATAACTTCTGAAAATTTGAGGTGCTCAATAGAGTTCAACAGTACTACCAGCCGGACTATCTCTTTTACTCTTCTGAAGTACTGTCGTCACCTATGGCCTGGAGCATCGTAATATCAATTATTACTTGTAAACCGCATTTAATTTTGAGCATCTCAAATTGTCGGTGAACCTTTAATATCTTGTCAACTTGATGCATGGACTTTGCGAAGAGATGCAGATTTATCGATGTCGATATGCATTTTAATGGCTTTATACTCGACAACTGGAGAGACAACATCAAACCAGCATGTCCTTTCGAACCTAAATAGGGTGTGATCCCAACAAAGGTTCCATATTCGCCGAAAAAATGTTTATTTGTACAAGATGTTAGCCACTTCCCAGAGAAGAAGAGACGAGCGTAGCGACATAAAGGAGCGATGGGCGTGATGAGCGCAGTAAATGGAAGGACGTGCCCGCGCTGGCGCCCGCAGCGAACGTAGTATACCTGTCAGCCGCCGAATATGCGAGCCACTGCGCCCTAATGTGATTCTCGAGATGGGATTGTGATACTGAACGGATGGCTGTATTTATTTTTTAGATGAATTATCGTTATTGTTGAAATTAAGTCATGTTGGCACATGACGCTCTATCAACATATTGTGGGGAGTTTTTGAAGAGCTATTCAACTCATTACTATCATGCTGACTGACATTCTACCATCTTATGCTGCTTCATATGCAGTTTTCTGTATGGTGGGTTTTAGAATGATGTACTATCAATAGCATTTCCAATGAATTTTGACGAGGGTTCTTCAAATAGAAAGCATATTCCGTTCTAAAGACTGCCACCACATTGCATTTCCCCAGGGATGCACGTGTCAATGGGCGGCGGTGACCATTTACTTTTCAATGTCCCGCATGTCCGATTGCCCCTTATAAATACCATGACAAAAAAACACTTTCCACCAAGAATATCGAAAATTGTAGAGTTGTGAATATATTATTGATCATACTTTCATCATCATTATCCTATGAAGTTATAACATTCTTATGTGTAACTGGACTTAGACATCTTAAAAGATGTCGTCAATTTAGAAATTTGTGTAAGTTTTGCACAACATCTTATTCATAGTTTATGAGACAATATTTTTAATTCCTGATGCCCAATAAGTATTTTGTAAGTGTAAATTATAGTGGTTTGAACACTAGAAAGCTTTTAAATTCCTAAGCTCGACA
>BGZK01004460.1:0-13543 GCA_005406025.1 Eumeta japonica | reverse complement strand
ATAAATTTAAAATATGATAATTTGTATCATAAGGCTTACATATTTAAAATGCATCCTTTTCTAATGCAACCTCTATGAAATAATAATAAAAAATGGGAAAGGTATAAACTTGTGATACCCATTGAGAACTTTTGTCCATTGAGCTGATTGTTCGGACGGAGAGATTTATTATTATTTATTTTTCTTATTAAATATAAATCAAAAGTAATCACTAACATGTTTATCATTCGTTACCTCATTTTAGAACATTAAAATAGATGAAAGGTATTTTTTAATATCAAAACCAATTTAAGGCAAAGGTAGTAGCTAATTAAAAAATTAAATATATTCAGACTAGTTTCTATAACTTGGCTCTCACATTTTGCTTGGTAATTTACACATCTCTTTTTCTCAAATTTTAGTTTTCCCTATAAAAATTTTGTATTTTTGCTCTAGTTTAATTATGTATTTTTATTCTACTTTAACAATAACAAACTTACGAAATTGATGTTGAAAATACCACGATATAATCCATACAAATAGGCAAGTAACGAATTACAATGTTGTTTTCAACATTTCAAACACACAATTTAATTTAATTGTGTTATTCTCTACGCAAATTATAGAAAATTAAAGATATTTTCATATACAAAACTCGATAGTTTTCGCTATAAATCTTTAAGTAACGAATGTATGAGGTATTTACAATCTACTCTACTCTTTAACAATAACAAAACTTACGAAATTGATATTGAAAATACCACGATATAATCCATACAAATAAACAAGTAACGAATTACAATGTTCTTTTAACATTTCAAACACACAATTTAATTTAATTGTGTTATTCTCACGCAAATTATAGAAAATTAAAGATATTTTTCATATACAAACTCGATAGTTTTCGCTATAAATCTTTAAGTAACGAATGACGAGGTATTTACAATCTACTCTACTTTAACAATAACAAAACTTACGAAATTGGATATTGAAAATACCACGATATAATCCATACAAATAAACAAGTAACGAATTACAATGTTCTTTTAACATTTCAAACACACAATTTAATTTAATTGTGTTATTCTCTACGCAAATTATAGAAAATTAAAGATATTTTTCATATACAAACTCGAAAGTTTTGCTATAAATCTTTAAGTAACAAATGACAAGGGTTTTACAAATTGATAAAATTGTTGCTAAAAGTCTTCCAACAAAAGCTTTTAAATATTTTTAATCAGTTTGTACTGCAATTATTACACAAAGATTTCTAAGTAATTTACACGACTCGTAATTTTATTGATTTACTGGCAACTCGCCATGACTTCACAGGTGTGTGGAAACCCATCTATGTAATATCTCATGAAAAGAGGTTTTAAATTATTGGTAATGATGCATAAAATATATTTTAGTAAAATGTTATAATGTCTCATTGCATCGTTCGTGCAGATGCAACTGCTCGTATAAAAGGTAAAGATAACGAGATAATCAACCAAAGCTTATTTCCACAACTCAGCAAACGTATTTCGCAATAGGATCCGATAGTTTGTAATCCCTTTGGTATCCTTAGTTCGTTTTAACCTTAATTGCTAATTCAATTTTAAGTGTTCAAATGAAGCAGAGGCCCGCAATACCACACATTAAGACCAACTAAGTTTAATAAGCAGATTTTGTGTTATTTGAAATTGCATTACTTTACTAAGAATTTATATAAACTGGCCAGTGTTGCCAAAATGAATCGAAAATGCTAATATAGCGACATAATCAACTAAATGTGATAAACAGAATATCCAAATTGATTTTGTCTTGTATGAAAATTCACGGAGTAGTCACATGTTACAGCGGCCTGCAACACCACTATTTAAAACATAAAGACAATGCGATTTTTCAAGCCACTTTGAGAAATTCTCAAACCACTTTCGTTTAACAAAACTTGAGACATACGTGCAAATTAACATTTAGTTCTTTAAATCCGTATAAACGTTTGTTTAACTAACTGCTGTGAGCAATTGAGTGACTAAAATAACACGACAATAACATTGTTGTGAAAGGAGGCTGCGCGAGGGGTGGTATTTAAACGTTGGGTTGGGTTAAGGTTGCTGCCTGTATCATTGCCAAATATTCTTGCTTAGACACTGATTGTTTTGGATTTTAATAAGATCATGCGAACTGAAAAATCCGCACTTACACATATTCACGCCAAAACTATATTTTTGAGTACGACTTTATGCACACATGTGTACATAAATATTCATAATCTAAATCCGGTTAGCTTTAAAATTATTAATTAAAATTTTAATTAAAAATTATTTGATAAAAAATTTTAATTATTTAATAATTTAAACATTTTACAAAAAACAAAAACAACATTTAACATTTTAAGTCTGTTTTTTTATAACGATGATGGTAATTATTCAATTATTTTTACAAATCAGCACACGAAAAAATAATCCTCAATTGAAATATTAAATTAATGAATCGTTTAACAATTTTATTCAATGTTTCAATTTCACTAACATATTCAAGCACACAATAATAAAATAAGTATTTATTACAACATTTAAGCTGATTTGAATTTTTATTTTTAGTCTGGTGGTGCTATTTATGATTTGCAGCAATAAAACGAGACTATAATGTACGCGAAATGCGATGCTGCTGCTCGCATTTAATAAAATTTAATCATTTTTGTTTTTTATGCAAAGTCAGCCAAAGTGTTTGAAATGTCATAATAACAATAATAATAAAACACATTTTGATTGAAAGAGAAAATGAGATCAAATCAAAATAATGAAAAGTTGAAAAAAATCGCTGTTAAGATTAATTGTTATTAGGGCGACAAGCGAATAACCACAAACAAATACAAGTGATTTTTAAATTATATGCAACTGAACGCTTCAAAAAAAACAATAATTCTCACATAACTATAAAATTTTGACTTTAGGGAATACCTAGTGAAATGTACAAATGTTATCAAAAATTTCATTCGGTTAAAATAACAGACCAGGCTGTTATAAAAACAGGGATGTTGAAAACGGAGCTTATCGATGGATCTAATTTCACACACATGACAAAATATCAATCCCACTCGCCAATTTTTATTTTGATAGTGGCCACTATCAATGAATAAAAGCAATCAGTTGCCACAATAAATGTGTTTTGTTTACGAAAGAAGCTTGTATTACAAAATTTCAGTCTACTTCATTTCAATTTGTTGCTTTGCTCTGGCACCATAGGGCTTTATTTTCTTTTATCATTCAAATTTTTTATCTCATTTTGATTTGATGTGTGACGAATTAAAATCAATATTAAGTTCCATAAAACTGATGAATGCATTTTTGCTGAAAACGAGATGCATAATTGTAATTTCTTCATTTGTTGGTCAAAAACAAAAAAAACAAAAGCAAATAATTTAAATAAACATGAATATGTAAAGGTGATAAGTAAAATAAATATGTTTAAAAGTTTAAAGACATCATTTAAAACGTTGCCGACGATAGCATAATTTTTGTGATAAAAAAATGATTAATAAAAATTTTTTTTCGGATTGACACTTTAATTTGCATTAAAGTCTTAAAAAATTATTTATCAGATATTAGCTATGCTCAAGGATAGTAAAATAATAAACATTTTGCAATTATATTCAAAATGTTATTTACTTAATTTTAATTAAAATAAAACTTCTCCTTAATTATTTTAGAAACGACAACTGAATTATTAAAATTAAACTAAAATCAACGTTTTAAATTTAAATAAAATATTTCTGTAAAACAGTTATTAATACACTTTTGTTTACGAAAATAAAATCATTAACCCCCAATAAGCACAAATTTTTTGTGAATTCCAGTGTTGGAATTACAGTGTGAATCCAAGCTTGAATTACAGTTGAAATACATCCTCTTTCCAATCTGTTTGAAGTTTGTTAAAAACAACAACAAATTTGTTTGAAGCATATGTTATTTATCGCACAGAGTTGATGCAAAATCATTGGCGGCGGTGATAATGATGATTTTATAATTAAATTTTAAAGAAATTTTTTCGATTTCGTGCGGTTTAACTTGAATCACACTGTTATTCAAGGCTGGAATTACACTGTAAAAGTACTGTTTTGTTCGACTGTAATTCAATGGTTAATTTTGCTGGATTCGCTATTGAATTCAACTGTAATTCAACACTGGAAATTGGAAATTGCGACTGATTTCAAATGTAATTCCACTTGAATTCCACCCAAAATGCTTATTGGGTCGTATTGTTGCCAAAATTAGAATTAGATCTAAGTTGACGACAGCTACAATTGTGGCTGTGTAGTCGTGTTGCCATGTGTGTATTCTATTTAGACAGTCGGTGTTGGTGTAGGCTGCTGTATCAAATGTGTTTAATGCTTTAATACTACTTTCATCTTACTCCTGCTCACACATTTGGCGGGATATTTTCTTTCTTGAATAGCGAATCACGTGTGAATCACTCTTGACATGATATTTTAGGAAATCAGCTTATCTTTAGCATATATAATGGCACTATGAAACAGCTAATCTTTTAAATGATTCAAATAGTTGAAAAATAATTATATATAAAACAATTATTTCATTAAAGATAAAAGAATTTGAAGAACTGCTCAACTTCTCTTTGTTAACAAAAACCTCAATTGCTAACGAGACCTTATTTCAAATTAAGTTAAAAGCTTCACATGGCTAGAATTAAATTTTATTATATTTAAATAAATAAAATCATTTCCAATTCTGGTAAAAAGAATTTCAAATCTCTGCCATCATTTTTCAAATTGTTAATTTTATAGCCGATTTATTTCAATAAAACTTTCTTGCTCGATTTAGATGATAGAGTGATACGATTTTTGCAAAACAATACAAAAGTTTGAATAAAGCTTTTGCCAAAAACAAAAAAGCCAACCCAACAAGTAGTAAACCAATTTTATGTAAAACAATTTTATTAACAAATCATTCTTCAAGAAAACATCTCTCTCTCTCTCTCTATATATCTGTTTATCTGTGCGATCACTTCAAAATATAAAAACGGTAGCAAACAAAAAAAATAAATAATTCAAACTTGTAAACGAGTTGAAACAAAAATCAATGTCACTACAACCTGTGCTGCATACAAAATTTTGTTTTAAGCCCTAGTACGTACAAGGAATATGCCAATAGCAATAAATTTGTCGTTGGCTGCTTTCAATACAAATGATGTGTTAACAAAATAATCAGTAGCGAAGTGCATTCATTCACTCTACGTCAATACAGGCAAACAAATGTTTCAGTCAGTAATTTATTAGATTTTCAACGCTGTGAAAATTTGTTCACATAAGTGATAAGAAAAATTTTCTAATCGTTAAATTTTTCTGGAAAATGTGTTTATTTGATTAATCTCTTGAAGAAAAATATATTTTTTTAATATGTTTATAAAGCATGAATTTTTATTTGAAACTTTTAGCAAAACAATAAACTTGCTTTAGAAAAGTTTTTATTTTATATTTTATTCTTTAGGGCCAATTTGCACCTCGACCAAATTAGATCTTTTGTGCAGCCCATCTACCTAAAGACCGAGACCTAGACTATTTGCAAATCTAGTCACTGCCGTACATTTGAGGGTACTTAGGTCTATGGGATTTAAGACCCCAGCGTCTATACGCAGCGGGACATTCACAAAGAATGTCTTCCGCCGTTTCCTGTATCTCCTTGCAGAGTCTGCAGGAATCATTATTTACCAGTTTCAGTTTCTTGAGATGGTAATTCAGCCTACAGTGCCCTGTAATTAGCCCTGTGTATAATCTAATATCGTTTCTGCTAAGGTTTAAAATACAGTCGGACTTCACCCTACCGGGATTCAACATCCTTTTGCCTGCCGCATGCCATTTAAGGCTCTCCAGTAGTCACCAAGGCTTTCTCCTCCCATAGAAAAGCTTTAGAATTGATTATTTTTCTATGAAAATATTTTAGAACCGATTTTTAATTTTTATGGGAGTC
Organism: Eumeta japonica; assembly: GCA_005406025.1. NCBI lineage: Eukaryota > Metazoa > Arthropoda > Insecta > Lepidoptera > Psychidae > Eumeta > Eumeta japonica. Next base: position 7,589 of record BGZK01004460.1, on the reverse strand, counting down.
ATTTTTATTACAGAATTTTTTTATAAAATTTGTATATTCTTTAAACTTTTGCTGAAAACTTTTGTCAACGAGTGTAGTAAAGTGTTTTTATAAGTAAATATATTTTTTCAAATACTTGCCAGAATTATTGGATTTTTGGTCTACCGTTTGCTAGAACAACAATAATTCTAGCTCGTGATTTGAATTTTTAATGCGGTTATTTATTGTACAAACACAAGATATTTACAGGCAAAATCGTAAAGTTTAATTAGATATTCAAAATCGTAGCACACTAAAACCAATTTTTCCAAATGTGTGTCAAGAGTGAAAATTCTAAAAGAAATAGTCAAATACGCCATGATGATGTGCAGCAACAACAGAAAAAAAACGTGCAGCTTTAAAGACAATTTATATATTTTTAATGATTCCTTAAAGCAAAGTTCAAATAGAATTTAATCATATAACAGTTTATAACTTAATTTCAACTAAATTACATTTAATGAACAAAGCGATTCTAATTATCGAATAAAATGACAACTGATTGATTTAAACTGGTTTGAAACGTGTTCAAATAATGTTTATTTATTTTGGAATTTTAAGTAACTTAAAGTTATTTCAATGTGTCAATATAAGAGACTTTAATCTACACTTTGGATGAGTCACTTTGATTTAGTTATAAAACCTTTAAGTTGTTCTAAAAAAATTTGATGACAGAGGCGCATCTAAACATGACTTCTGTGGAAGTTGCGTGTGCAACTGCAAGAAAAGAATTTCTCAATACATTTTAAAATATTATTGTTGCTAATTAACTTTTAAATTTGAATGAAATTAACTCTTTATCAGAATTAATTAATGATAATAAATAATTCGCCATTTTCGGGTCAAAAACTAAATTGTTTTAGAAAAAAATTATTAAAATTTTACATAATTTTTTACTAAAATTTGAATAAAAATTGATAGTCTAAATAATTTAAATTTTTAAGAACAATAACAATGGGCCTCTTTGGTATGAATGTGGGCATGGAGAATATTTATACAATTTTACTTTGTTTTTTAAAAAAGCGTATATTTTTTTATTTAATAAACTTTTAAATAATGAAACTTTTTAAGCCGTTGTAATTCTAACAAAATTCTTGGGACTTGTGTTGGTGGCTTGTGGTTTTTATTTTCAATTGTTGCTCTGTTGGCTGAAAATTAAATAACCAAAATCAAAAAATCATCCTAATTGTGTTTAATATCAATTGAGTTTGTTTGTTGTTACCAAGAATGGCATAAAAATTCGACAATTTTGGGTCAACGAACCGTATTGTTCAAAAAATATTTGTTTCATATATGTATATATATATTTGTTTTAATTGAATACCTAAAGTGCACTGAAATATAAAGTTAAGCAATAATTCACAATTAAATGCGTTTTTATTAGAAAATATAAAAAGTTATAAATTTTCAAAAGATTATATTGAAAGTCAGGGGCAAATATTTAAATATTTTAAAAATCCTAAACCTGTTTCACAAACAAAAAAAAACTGCCAGTTCATTGAAAACGAGCAAAATCTTGCGGCCGTTTAAATACAATTGAAACAAAATGTTGAAGGTTGTTTTATTTCAAATGTGTATATCTATATTTTGATATGAATATTTAATTTTCTATAAAAGAACTTTCTACTAGGAAACTTTCTCAACTTAAATTTAAAGTATTTCTCCTTATAAGAACTTTTTTGTAGAAAATGTTTTGATATGGCAAATTTTTCAACAGATGTATAGAATATTTTCATGGAACTTTGGGTTATATTGATTCTATGCACAATATTGTGCGTTTAGCAACATTGCAAAATTTTGCAATCACAAATAATTTCTATCGACTGTGAATGCCCGCTCTTGTTCCAGGTCGATCTACATACTTGTTGTAGAAGTCATAAAATCTCTCTAATTCTTTCTGATTTTCTCTTGCTATCAGCTGTTGATTTGCAATCAAATGTTATATGAAAAACTATTACGACTTTGGTATTTGACATATAAATACAAGAGTGCAATATCATTTCTGGATAGCGATATTATATAGTAAAAAAAACTTTTGGTGTGACAAGTTCGTGCATGACTTTCTAAGCGTCTTGATGGCTGAGTGGTCGCAGATCGCAGCCAAGCAAATATCTTAGCATCTTAGTATTTTATTTATTTAACAAAAATTTTGATAATATTCTGTTCTCATTGCATGCAATAAAAGTGTCTTTTATAAATAAAGCTTCAATTCCAAGGAATGTAGCTCATAAAATTATGAATTACACACAAAATTAAAATTTTAAAGAAAAGTACAATAGAATAAAAATAAACCTGATGCCAAAATATATACAAATATTAAGCAACAAAGTTGTCTTGAAGAAATAATTTTGTTTATTTAATGACATTCATAAAATTACAAGAAAAATAAAATTAATAAAATATTACAAAAAGCAAGTTGAATACAAAGAACTATTGCAATTTGCTAAGAAACACGGCATGCATTTTAAATTGTAAAAACAAAGGAACCAATAATATTTTAAGTTTTTTTTTTTTTTAATTTATAAAACTATTTTACTACTAAAATGAATTTTACATTTTGGAAAATTTTAAAGCAAAATTCGTTAAAAAAACTAGGAAATTTAAAATGTTTAAAGATTTGTTAATGTTTAAAACTTAATACTGTGAAAAAAAATTGTTTCTTCAGTTGTACTGGAGCATAGTAGTTTATAGCAATTTAATTTTCAAAATATTTATAGTATTTTAATACTTTATTTGATTTTTCTTTTAGTTACCTACAACGACATAATGATTTCACGCCGCAAGATCATTTCACGTTCTTTGATAATTTGATGCCATTGGTCCAAATACCGAAGAAGAGGAGGATATTTGGTATGACAAAGATAAAACTATTTCGTGATCATTTAGAAGAGGTAATTGCAAAATGGGAACAAATCGATGATGAAATATGGGCTAAAATAATTGTATTTGAAAAATCGTCGTAGCCAAAGCTGCCAGATCGTCAGTCATATCGATAAATGGTTCAAAGCAGGATTTGACGGTGTACGGTAAGTAGAAAATTTTATTGAGCTATCAAAAAATTTCTTAATTACCCACCGAAAATATTTGTTTGAGTGAAAAGACAGCTATTCATAGGAAGTATTTATTTTATCGGATCTATATAAAACACTCTTTTCGAATATCAAAATTTTTCGATTGTTTTTACTAAAAATTTAGAATATGTTTGGATATTTAAAGTTATTAATAAGAAGTTTTTAACCAATAAAAATTTTAATAGCAAACATTTTGGTCATCAAAATTTTAAAAAGATCGTTTAACATGTACACATGCGCAAAATTTTTATTCCCAAATTTTAAAAATATTTTTAGTTATGTAAATTTTAAAATATTTAAAACAAAAATTTTTGATGGTTATAACTTTTATAGCTATACAGTTATAATAATCATTCAATCACGATGTTGTTATAGCAATTCAGTAGCACCTACGCAATGGAAATTAAAAATATTCTACTTGCCCCAAATGTGACTTATTCAAACAGAAAGAGTAATATTAAATAATGCAATCTTGTTTAATTTTCAGAATCGGATTAAATGGTTTCGATAATCTGCTGCAAGGATTCAGAAATAAAAGTCATTAAGAAATCCATAGGAGATGGTTTTAAAATTAAAATGGATGACGTTGGTAACATATTTGTGAAGCGTTATGGCAAAAGTGGTGTTTTTATACAAAATACAAGTCAAACGAATGAAGAAACAGTAATTGGTAGTGATATTTTACAGTTGCCAAATTTGCACTGACCACCGGAACATCAGCCAAGGTACATAGTTACTGAGAAATGTTTTATACAGTAATAATACATGAAGTTACACTATCTTAAATCTTTTAAATACAAATATACAAAATCTTAACTTTATATATGAACACAAAAACTTACCCCAACGTTTAATATTTTATCACTTTCCAGCTTTTTGATATGTAAATTTACCACAAATATAAACCGCGAATTTGCCTGTTCTTATCCCGAGAGTTCACGTCTAGAGCGGCAGTGTCATCTGCCATCATTGGTTAAGTCCAATAACAATTTGTTGAATTGCCCACTTTGGATAATGATTATAAATGGTAGCAATCGATATGCTTAAGAATCGTTTACAGACACTGCCAAAATCTCTAGATGCCATGGGTACGCGTTTGCCATTGAATATCGGTCAAGGGCATGTAGCCGGCAGTGAAGATCCATACTCCACTATTGAAAGTCAAGTTGGCTTAATATATCCAACACCAGCAGCCTCAGATGATTCGAATAATTCATCGAATTCATCCAGTAAAGGAAGACGCAGTGTTTATAATATGCAAAACTATATTGAGGAAAGTCCATATATGCCAAAGGTACATGAAATATATTAAATCACTTTATAACTTTAGCAAAATTAGAGCTATTTTTTACATATTAACGAAAAAAAATGATTATATAACTTTTGAGCAATACAGAAGCTACATTTTCGATACAACACTGGCGAAAACATTAGATCACTTTGTTAAGATAGAAGCATATTTAGGGAAATTTGAATAAATAACTTTTTTATATATTTTATAAATAACAACCACTAATTCTAAATTATTTAAATAAATTTTTACATAAAACGAAACGATTTTTTTTTTCTTTTCACTTTTTTACCGGCTTCACGATTAACAGTTGCGAAATACAGTACTAATATGTGAATACTTAAAATACTGAGTTGTAATTTAATAGTATTTATATAAACCTTGCCATATAATTTTCCCAATGTAGTTTCGAGAAATATTGTGTATTAAAAATATGAATTTCCCATATGTTTTTCAATCATTAATTCTAAGCATTTGATACACATAAAATATTGCAAGTAAGTGAAATTGTTGCACTCATTTTTTTCATTGAAATATATAAATTTATTATATACATATATATTATATTGTTATCTTTTTCAGCCTGATTATGATATATATAATCAAGCCGTTCCTATGCTGGCCAGTAAAAGAATAAACCTTCCCAAAATCGCAAAAGCAAGATGATCCTTATTATTGTGGTCTGTTAGCACGCATACCGAATTTTATCAAGACTTCTAAACCCATTGAAAATAAAAAACTGTCGAAAAAGGAAGCAAAAATTGCTCGCAAAATATCAGCTTCACAACAACAGTTGTTGCAAGTACCATTACAAACAGCCCATCCTATACCCATAGCCACGTTTCATCAGCAATATCAACCATTCCAGGGTTATTACCCTACAAATTGTACTCACAAAATCACGCTTATCACAACCGCAACTATCACTATGGGATGCTCGTAGCCTTATAAGTGCACACGGTAAGAAAATTCATATGAACTAACCGCAATATTCTGTGTGTTATGGCAAAAGAAAATGCCAACAATATTTGCAAAATTAAAATCTTTACATGTTTTAAACAATTTGTCAATAGAAATTTGGTTTGAATTAGATTTGTATGTCACAGAATTAAGCATACCGAGATATATGTATTCATACATACACTTATACTCACATACCCTTTTTCTATTTTCAGAATAATCAAATAAGCTGTTTAATATCTTGGATGTTCCATTTACTGCGAAAAATTTATATATTAATTAGCGCAGCCCCTTGTGATGGAATTGCATGCTTTGAACGAGAGAACACTTAAAGGAATACTACCATCCCAGCGCTCTTTAGAATAGTTTATTTTATCTAGAAAACAAAATAAAAAGAAATACTCGTCATTATTATATTTTTCAGATATAATTTTAAGTCATATATTACATATTTTAAGAAAATTTTCTATTTTGCCATAGATATTTTTCGTATAAATAATTTTTAAGACTGAAAACATGTCCTTTTTTACTAAACATGAGCAAAAAGTGTAGAACAATAACTAATCATTTGTTAAACGAATAATGTCTTTAATTAGTACATCTATATGTAAGTGTATATAGTATCAAATAATATAAATGTAAATAGTCTTAATAAATAATTACGAAAATTACTTGTAAAAAACAAAAAAAAAAAAAAAAAACTACAACTTTTTATACCATTAATATATATACATATACAAAATAATATCAATAAATAATTTATAAATAGAAAATAAAGAATTTATAACTGGAAAGCAACCAATATGTTATTAAATCGTAACTAATTTTTGTTTTTCGTTTAAAAAATGCATCTCAACTCACACATATTTGTAGCAGTTTATCAAAATTTAAACTTATTTAACTATATGCCTCAGTTACTAATTCAAAAGATAAGGGACGCTACTTAGTAATTCATGATATGGAGTAACCCTTTGATTAAGAAAATTAGAAACATTTTAAGTATAGTAGCACAATTTTAGACATTTAGCTCCTTCTCAAATTTGTGTAATTGGCGATCCCAATTTAATTATTCAAGCGAACTTTGCCAAAAACATTATTTTCATCAATTCAAATCAACGTGGAGTTTTGTGCATTGTGCTTTTTGGGGTTGTATTTCTGTTAAGTCAAAATCTGCAAACGAACTCACATGACAAAACACACAAATGTAAAGCAGAATAAATAAGCCGCAAGCTTATCAATAAAAACTTTGGATTCAAAGAAACGAAAAACAGTTTTATCAACTGTTTCTTGACTGTATGTTGCTACACTTTAGGGTAAGGCAAACTATATTGACATCGAGTACTTATTAACTGCAAAATTTTGAATATAACCCGTGTCTTCCCAACTTAAATATATAGCATTCCAAAGTCTCTCAAATATACTCCCTTGCAGAGTTCTATAATTAATTTCACAGTTGAGTCAAAGTGTCAATTTACACCATTTTCTGGCAGACTGTAAAATGTATGTCAGAAGCTGGCAAGCCCTATAAATACTACTATTTTATACAACTCAGAGACGCATACCATTTGAAAATTTTCTCATTCGATCGCCAAACGTTCATTTTATTTTTGTGTATTTGGTCTTAAAGAAAAATAAATTGATTAATTTTAGATAGCCAGTGTTGATTTTATATATAATATACATGTGTATATAATTTGTATGAAAAATGGATAGATTTGTGACAAGAGCCCCAACATGGAAAACATTAAATTACACTTCTATGGCGGCACAATCTGCATTTCAGAAAAGTGTCAGCCCAGCAAGCCAGTCGCTGATAATAAAAAGAAACCTCTGCAGGAAAAACAATTAAATGGAATTGCAACGTGTTCGTATGATTTTGATAAACGTATTGGTGACTTATTGCCTTCTAACCAAATAATAGCTGAAAATTTCAATGCAAATAGTAATGACAGTGGCTTAAGCAGTGCATCAAGTATATCACCACCACAGCAAACAAATGACACCCTTGGAAAACAATTGACACCCAGGAAAGCTCACTTAGGTTTGTAGAATATTGTATTGAAAGAAAGTGAATATTTGCAAATTCTTTCAAGATTTGATAGCTTGTTCATCATAAATTTTTAACTAAATGATTGTTCCGTAGTCCTAAAATTTTATTATTAACTTTTAATTAAATATCTTCATGTCATATTTTCGTTTGTCAGAAATAAAAGAAATTTTCAAATGGCAATAATGAGGTTATTTAACTG
>BGZK01004459.1:0-13562 GCA_005406025.1 Eumeta japonica | reverse complement strand
TTAATAATTAGTGAATATAAAATTTCATTTTAAAATAAGGATGTTAGTGAGATAATTTTATTAGACCAGGATTAACATTTGTTCCAAAAGTTTTAATCTCCACAGGAAATGAGAGGTAAACAGAGTGGATGATAACACATTTCATACAACAAACAGTCATGGGCAATGGTTAATATTGATACTGTGTGAATTGCCTCAATAAGATTCCATAAAATTGAATAGTGTATACGGTGTACATTATTTTCATTATACAGTTGTTGCAACTACTGTGCAAATGGTTTTGTACATATGTATGGAGTATTTTGCACTTGTTTGTTCTTCGTACCATCTGTGTACTTTAGTCTCATTTACTGTAGCATTCAAAATAATAAAATTTACTTACGTCATCATTATTATTATTTTATGTTTTTTTTTGGATAAAGTGGCGTTAGTTACAATTCTGCTTTGAGACCCGATTGAAAAATTAACATAATAATAATAATTATAATAGCTATTTAAGTGAACAACATCCAAAAGGCATAATAGGACATAATAGTAGTGTGCTCTTTCAATTGTAACTTCAATTTAAGGATGACAGATGCAAAAATGGTAAGACCGAACAGTACATAAATACTTTACGAAATAAGTCATCCATTATAGGTATCATAGACAGATCTTTAAAACTACATTTATTTTTGTTGAAAAGCATGCATATCTTCGAAATTTAAATAAATCCCATAAGTACATTTCCGCCAACAAAAGAGAGGCTAAACAAAAATTTTTTCAAAGAATAATTTGGCCTAAATCAATTTTTGTCATTTTTTATTTAAACGCCTGTTAAGGCGTAAATTTAAAATTTAAATAAAACTTTCCACTTTGAAATGTCTGAATGTTTGTTTTCTTAAGCATATTAAGCCTTGAAGTGGCGGCAAATAATACATTTTACCTAATCTGATGAATATCTAAATGCAAACAATAAAACCAAAGAAAAGGATGTTGGTGAATAAATGTTGTACGTAAATAAGTTACACAGCACGCACACACTTGAAATGCATAAATTTGTGTTTATAAGGCAACATTAACACACACACGCACATACACACATACGCGTACTATTTAAGGAAAGCATGAAAACCCATAAAACCCTCTGATTCAGATATTTTGTGTTGCTGTCATCATTTGTTTACTCGTTTATAAATATCTGTTTGCATTTTAGTGCTACACACATACATACATACATGCATAAATATGTACATATACATACATATGTATATTCTTATTTAAACATTTTCTCACTTTTTCTATAAGAATGTGTATTTAAGGAAACATGAGAGTGAATTATTATATTTTTTATTTTAGTATTTTGCCATCCTTTGAAATCAACACTCTGTGTTGCTCCTGTGGTGTGTGTTTGTCAAGAGTTATTTTATAAGTATTTACAAATATGTATGTATGCACCAATAAGAAGTCAAATACAATTTCATGTTTTAAGCTGGGTTTTTTACAACTGACAACTGACACATATTTGAATGATTTTAACTAAAATAGTCATAATAAGTATGAGGCAAGTGTAGAAAGTTATCTAAATGTAAAAGTAATATTCTGTGGAAGTAAATGTTTTATTATATTGTCACTTGCGGCAGATCTGTTCCAATTAAAAATAATTTAAAATTAATAATGATTCCCAGGCTCTCTTGATGTATCTCATATATATCACAATTAAAAATTTAATGACAGTTTAAAATGTATTTTAATTGAAATTTTCTAGAAAAACTAAATTTTACATACTTTAATGTTCTTGGCATTTTAACCAACCAACCTCGATTCAGCGTAATTAAATTCCACTCGCCTATCGGCTGCTCTGCTTAATATGTCTCTGAACTGAAACAGTGCAACTATTCATTTATTATTTCCAATGAGGCCACTTGTTGAGTATTTTAATACATTTACAAGATTTTTTTTTGGTAATTACAAAGTAGCTTATTACTAAATTATTTAAATAACTTTAAATGCAATGCTCGTTGTGATGCGTATTATCTATAAACGAGTGTAGATAATAAATGTACTTGTGCTACTTTGAGTAAAATTACTGTGTTAATCCAGGAAATACAATATGTCACCAATAATCAAATCATTGTCACTTCTTGTACTCATAGACGAGTGTGTGTACCATTAATGCAGGATAGAACTGGTTTGCAATGTTGCCAATTGAATCAGATTGCTTAACAAATAATATAAGAAGAGCTTTATTGAATTAAAATCAGTTTTTTAAACTTATTTTTGATCTTATTCATAACACTTATACAATATTTATTAAGCATATATTGTATAGAAAAGCTTGATAGACACTGTTAAGCGTTTTCATAAAAATTTAAATGAATTTGAAATGCAAAAAGTGCAGAAAGTGTTGACCTAGTTTTATGTATAAAGCACCGTTTTGCATTAGGGAAGTTGCTACTTAAAATTTTTTCAAATATTATTAAAAATGAATTGTATGTATGTTGTATGAATCTGGTAATGGCTTAAATATGTTTGTAGAGAGCAATTATTATAACGGTTTTGCTTTAAATAATATCCAAATAAATAATAAGTAAGCATCACAGAGCTGTTTTAATATGTCTAATACTTCCTGTTTTAGATTTAATAACTTTAGAGTTTTTAGTCAGGAGGAAAAAACAACACGCTTTCTGTTATCCCAGTAATAACATTTAAGCGTCTTAAAAATTAGTTGGCTTTTGAAGCAAATTTTATGAATAATTTATACTGAATTTGTGGCTCGACTCATAATATATTTTTCCCCATTCATTCTCATGCCATTATTTTTTTTAACATCCGGCAACATTATTTTATTTTGTAAAAACATGCACGTGGTCTATATATACAAACATGTATTTTTTAGTTATTTTCATTGAGGGAAAAAGAAACCAAATATGAGTGACATTAACACGATTCAAATAAATGCCAATCATTTTATTATTACATTCACACTTCAGACATCTAAAATGTATTGGCATATATTTTAGTGTCTTTAAATTATAAAATTCTATTTGATTAAAACTTTTAAAGTGTTTCAGCTTCAGTTAACAAAGCTACTTTCTACATTTGAAGTTACCAGGAACCCAATTTTGTTTTATTTCAGCATTATTGCGATAATGCATTACTTTTCTTTAAAACTCTATTATTTTCCATCGAAATCCACCCAAAGCTCAAACAACTCTTTAAGACGAACAAGAAGAGGACCCACCAAAAGTCTTAGACTTTAAATGCAAAGCAACAATAGCAAAACCGAAATGCAACATGCCTTTAACAGCTTCACGATGATGTATGTTCCATGAAACGCTTGTTCAAGAATATTAAAAATACCTTAGCAAAAACATAATGAATTATGCAAAATAGCAGGAGCTTGAGCTGTGTTAGTCGGTTCGTGTTCAACACATGCAGGGAATAAAAGTTTAATAGAACGTTTGCAAAACAAAAGGCTGGAATGAAAATGCAAAAGAAAGAAGGAACTTTGTCTATACAAGTTTTCACCTACTTAACACCTTTGTTTTAAATTAAATCGTATTTTCGCTTTAGAAAATGTCTGTATTTTATTTTGAAGGAAATATTTTTCAAACATCCTGCTTTCAGTTAATAGTTTGTGGCTGCTTTAAAGCACAGAATTGTTGCAAATTTGAAGAAAGCAATTTAAACTGTTAAAATCACTCGAAATAAAACATAAAAATCCTTTGCTGTTTATGTACAAGTGTGTGTGATCACATCAGTTTAAGAAAAAATTTACATTTTTATTTTATTTCATTTAAGCTGAAACCAAAGATAAAGATAAGTCTTGACTTTATCATGTGTTAAAACTGTGAGTAGTCTTCGTCTTTTAAATTTGCAGACAGCCAGCACGTAACTGTGCTAAAATAAGACTCGAACGAACAAAAAAAATAAGAAAAGGCAAAAAAAATATCTCCGATGCTGCAAGTTGGCTTGACGTTGTCTGTTACTTTACGCTGACTTCGGCAACACTGGCGGTTTAAGGAACTTTTTTTTATCCAAAGGCCATAACACTATGCGGTTGCTTGTCTTTGTTCTTCAATGTTTAAGTAAAAACACACACACACACATAAAACTGCAAACTTTAAATAAATCTAATACAAAACAAAATAAAACGAATATGTAATTTTAGTATTCATCAGCACTTAACAAGAATTGGAGTCTTAGAGGTGTTATTGGTTGGTTGCAAACATAAAAACAAAATGAATTTCTATGAATTATAAAAATAAACTGTACAGACGAGAGAAGATAATGTTAAAAAAGGTGAGAAAATTGTGTTAATGTTGTTTTCATTTCGTTTGAATGACATCAAAGTACAATTTCTACAGCTATTTTATTTTGCTCTTTCAAAGCTGTCGTATTAATATGGTATTATAAAATAAAACGCTGAAAGATTGTGTAGCATATAATAAGGCGTTGCTTTAAATGCTATATTGATAATGCATGTTAATAGGGATGTCTGTAAGATGTACGGTTTCTTTTCATAATAAATGTAGCATACAAACCTTAATCTAAAGTTCAAATTCAAAATGCTTAGGCTTTGAAACATAAATGTTTCTAGAAGGATATATATACTTCATTTCTTACCTGTTGGTTTCAAATACTTTAGAAACTAGACAATTGACATTATTTGTGAAAATTTAATCATTTACAAATATAAATCGCCTGCTTTAGTATACTTTCTTGCACAGAAATTTGGCCTTAAAACAAGCTGTTGTTTGCAATTGGCACATCTTTGTTTTAAGCCAGCGACTTTTACTAAAGATCATATTGGAATGTTTGTCTTATATTTTCCTAGGATGTGGTCTCTGAAATTAATAATTGGAATTATATTATGTCTACATATGAGTGTATAAATTTAAAGAAATTTGTATCAATTGTTAAAGAAAGAATGCTGAGAACTACATTTCACGCATGTTGTTTTCCGAAATATTTTCTCATTTAGCTTACGAGTTGATGCATAAAATTGAAATTTAAAAAATATGACTGTGTTTTTGAGTCGTCTATATAGCTTAACCGAGGAAAAATGTTCAAGGGTGTTATACTCTGCACTTCCTTAACTAAAAATATATATAATATTGTGTTTCCAGCTAAATATTTGAAAACATTAAAAGGAAGTTGGCCACACTGGCTAGTTTCACAATCCAGCATTTATATAACTTAATACAAACTAAACAATATATTTATGCTAAGAAATATAAGTTTCTAAGTGCACACACTGCCAAGTGAGCAAATATTATTTACTTTTTATTTAGCAGCTGTTTATGACATATAATACAAAATAAACAATGACATTGTTAATTTAGAAAATTATTAGTTTTAAGCACGCACCTTTGATAGTTAATAATTACTTTTGTTTTGTCTAGCACCCAACCATATTAGCAAAATAATATGAAAACCGTTAATAAAATTTAAAAAATAGCAATATTCTTCGATTACATTTTCCAGAGCGTCATAAAGTTTTTGAGTTTTGCTCTCTCATTGGCCTTGGCGGTGGCCAATAGCTTCTGTAAGGAGCTTCCTAAACCCAAAATACAGAGATAAGAAGCCACTGAGTACACTGAAAAATTAAAGCTGTTAATTTACCTACCGTTAGTGACTCTGTATCTAATTATGACACCAATAACGTTCTTACCGTCGGTTGGGGTCATATTTCTGGCACCTTTGTTGACCTAAGCAGGGAGTTGGATGGGTCTTTTTAATTTGACAGCGAATGATCAATGCTGCAAATATTTTTGATTGTTATAGACTCAAACATTTGTGCAAAGGTCTTCGGACCTGCAGAGAGACTAAGGGGCCACTACTTTGGAGTCTAGTACAACACAAATTGAATATTATCTTTTAATAGCAAAGTTTGCAATTCTATTACTATGCCTTATCACCCTATTGGGAAGATAAAGAAAATATTAAACGTCTTGGTAATACGCAAAATAGCTATAATTATTTTTTTGTTGCAAGATGCATGCATTTTTTCTATTAATTTAGAGATAATCTTGACTCAAAGTATTCATGCGAATCTGTGTTCCGCTTCAGAATTGTTAGCCATTCACAGTATTTCAGATTTTAAATTTCATTGAATTAAAATTGGTTGTCTCTTACACGAATATGTTGTTAATATTTTCTAAAATGAAAATACTTAAATTTACTTTATTAGGCAACTAAAAACTATATAATTGCTTAGCTTTTCTGCCGTTACTATTTTATAAGCCTTAAAACAATTTATGCATGTTAAGTGTTTGGAAATGTTAACACAGAATGTGTTATAAGGCCCCATAAAAGGAAAAAGCAACAAGGGAAATAAAAATAAAAACAGAATCACATGAAATTATTCTCATTATCACAATTTGCTACATATACACAGGATGAACCAACTAAAACATAATAAAGCATACACTCAGGTTTTAATGAATAACTAAATGTTTTATTATATATTAAAATGGAAACGGGAGATTTTATATTCTGTACTTGAACAAATTTATGCATAAGCTTCAGCCATGTAAAATATTTTAAAGGATACTACACTAGTTTTTGTTTTAAAAAATTTGAGGTGGGTGAGCAGGCAAAAAATCGTTTTGTATTAAAATAAAATCATCTTAAAATGACAAAAGTTTTTTTGTGCCTGTAATAAAATTCATTATTTTATGCAAATTTACTTAAAGTAATAACAAGTTCATTTTGTTTCCTCTTTTATGCTTATCATCTCTATAAACCTAATAAACATCTGTTTATATGCACACAACTATAAAATAAATATTTTGCCATGAAACGAAAAATTAACATATTTTTTTTTGCCTTTAACAAACTTAAAGAATAAGACACAACTCTTGGCCAAAGACGTTAAATTATTGTATAAAAGTTTTATGAGCAAAATTTTAAAGATGCCTTGAGGCAAATGGTCTATTTAAACACATTTCCAGTAAGCAGCAATTATCTTTGTTAGTTAGAAGTCTGAACGCCTTTTGTTTTGATTCAAAACTTGCACGAAAATGGTGAAAGTGTAAATGCTTCATTTCCACATTAAGGTAATTACTCAAAAGTAATTATGTTTCTCCAAATCTATGTTGGAAACTGTAGCCAATTTGCATTAAAATAACTGAGAGTAAGCTTTAAGGCGCTACTTTAAATTATTACTAATGCATATTTGCTTATGGCTACTAGGCTTAAAAATTTCAAAGCATTTAAAATTTTATTTTGAAATTAAGAAGTTTGTTCTATTTATAACAAACGACACTTAAGTGAAATGGCATTTAAGATGTCAGTATATTTCTGTGCATCCTTGTTTATAGGGTTACAAAATAATTTAGGTAAATCTGTGATATTAAGATGTAAACAAACACTTACTTTATTGCCAGTCAGTCAGTTGTCTATTTTTATTTCATTTATTTCTCAAATCTTCCTAAAGTTGTTAAACAAACAACACTTTTTGCTTTAAACTCCAAAGTTTCGATTTCTAATCTTTTATGTGACACAAGATGAAAAAAAAAATTGGGGAAAAACACTGAATGAAAGTAAATGAAAAGACATGGTCTTATCGTGTCCTGAAGAGATTTATTAGCATTCGTTTCATTTTCTTAAGCCAAGCAACTTAAGCAGGTAATTTTCAAATAACGAAAACATGAAAACCTCATAAAACATCGTATTCACTTTTGTTTGATTAAATGAGACTTAACGGCAGCTTTTATGCATACATATACGTATATTATACAATTTCCACTCAATTCTTTCCACACGTACGCACTATGGATATACAACGTGCAGGCTGTCAAGTCTAGGTGTGCTTTATTCCATTCAATACCCTGTCGTAATTTTTGAGTCAGCTTAACGTTATGTTACTGGTTCGCCAACTTGCATTCTTAAGAAAAATTATTGAAACTGAATTTTACAAAGGAAACAGTGTACACATAAAATTACTGAAATGATTGTTGAGTTATTGATTAAACTACATAATCTCTTTTGCTTGATTACTCTTAACAATTTTCAAAACTGATAGCAATGAAGAAGGACATCATGCAATTTACTTGGCTGGTGTCATTCTAAAGCTAAGCTTGTGAGTGCTTACTTGTAACCGGTTCTCTTAGTTCAGTATAAAAAAGTAAAAGTTCATCTTGTTTATTGAAGTCGATTCTGATTTTGGTAACATATTAATTACTTCCGACAGGGCAATTACAACTACCATGACGTTCTTTTCTATTCATATTCATTCTACTCATAATTTCAACAACAATATTGCTTAGCAGCTTAAATTACTTGCAGAGCAGTACCAAGAAAAACTCCACTGCAAACCAGTAGAGGATACTAACTGGAAACTTAAAATTCTGAATTAAAGTTCAATGAATAGTTCGTTTCAATCAAAAGCCATTTCATACTTCAAAGCAAGAAATACTTTAGCCACAAATGCTCGCCTTAAATAAGACCATAAAATACTATTTTGAAAATGCCTATACAAATTCCATAGAAACGTATTAAATATTGGTTCTGGAGTGGAAAATGTAGCATTTTACCCTCCTCTGGAACCGTGCCTGCTTGAATATCATCTTGAGCAACATGTCAACATTAATTTTCTTACATCTTAAACTTTTTCTTCATTAATATGGACATAAACATCTGTATGATTCATTTAACAAACATTCAAGCCCATTTGTTGTTTCATATATTATTTTTCAAACGCTTTAACTCCTCTTCCATTTTGATGTCTCCACGGGCGGTTAACCTAATGAGCTGATTTACTGCCCAAGCAATTGCCTTTAACACCAGTCAAATGAATGTCCATATGTCTGTATGTATGTATGTGCATGTGTATATGCATGCACGGTTCTGCACGATACGTAAGTTTGGTTGTGTATATTACTCCTTTATTTACCACCAGGTACAAAACCATTCACGATAAATGTCACATTCGTTCTTGATAAATTGACGTTTATTTATTGTTGCCTAAGGACAAATGTCAGAATCGTATTTAGTGTTTGCTTGCTCTTAGAGAAGAAAAATTGTGGGAGCACGTGCCAAGTAGAAGAAAGAGCAAACAAAATTTATCGAATTTATTCCACCGAGCAAAAATGCAGCAAAAGTTTTATAAAGTGTAAAAACACCCTTACGCTCGTGCCTAGTGCTTTGAAAGCCTATTAGTAATGTTTTACAATCATATCGGTATTTATCTTTTAACCAAATTAATCCTTCTAAAACAATCACTCAAACTATTTTTTAACAGTAAAGCTTTTATCGTTCCTTCTTAAGTTTAGCTTTAGGAAGTTTTTTATTTAGTTTTCTTTTAAATTCAAAATCATTAAAATATCACATTTATAACTATATTGTAATATTTTAGAAAACATGAAATAAAAATTTAACAGATTTTAGATGGCAACAATAATAAAACAAGTGCAATCTATACTCTTGTTGCCGAAGCTTACATACCCAGCAAAAATTCAGCAAAAGCAGCACAATGATTTTTATATGACTCTGTGATAACCTAATGTATTATATGAAATACATAATACGCACTGACATTTATTATACGTTTTCAATCATTTTTAAAGTTTATTATTTTAGGTCAAAAGACCTTTATGTAGTTGTTTTTGCCGATTATTTCAGCATGTCCATAAGCCGCCGACATTTCGCTGATGCTACTCAGCTCGTCAGTGGGCTCGAAGAGCCTTTTATTAATTTTAATAAAAATGAAATACAATAATTACGATATTATTTGGCTCTCTATTTTTGTCACCTTTTTCTCATCTCCTTTTTTCCACCTTCTATTTCTTCAGGTACAGAGTTGTATTCTTATGATAGGGTTATACTAGCAAATCAAAAATAACGAATAATGGAATTATATTATTTGGTATTCATACAACCTGCTATTCTTCCCTTGCCTACAGCTTAATATTTTTCTGTGCCGATTATCACGCCTAGAGATAGGCATTTACCTGTAATGGCTTCGTCGTGTTAATACGATTAGTTTTTCAAAAACTTCAAGCACCTGTCGGCAATTCAGTTTACTACCAATGTTTGTTAAACTAATTTTTCTGGATTACTTTCAATGAAGTTACCTGACTTTTTTAACATGGCGATGTGCTAAAAAGTAGTGTAGTGTCCGACTCTGCATTTCTTTCCTACTAATTTAAAATTTAGAAGGTAGTCAAAGGTAGACTATTTTATGTGAAGCTGTTGCATGATGCCTTCCATTTGTAGAAAGTCCCAAATAAAGTTATTGTAAATATTAGTTAACAATCAATAGCTTATATTTGCTGTTATTCGACAAGGTCTTATCGATGAATTCAAATCGACTTGTTTTCAATAGGCATTGACTAAAATCAGTACGAAAAGAAAATAAATATAAAACTACACAAGTAACATAAAGGGAATAATAGTTGAATGACTAATTGCGCTGAATAATTGAGTTTTGGTTTTGATCACTGCTGCATTACATTGTAGTTACTTTATAGCTAGTTCTTGAAATGCCAATTATTACTAGATTTTTCGTATATTTGATTTCATTAATTGCTGATAGGTCAGTTATTGCTCATTCTAAACCCAATATTTAGCAAACTTTTTGCTGGTAGTGTCAATATTAAAAACATTCACTGTCTCCTTGTTCACTTTTTCCATCTTATCGAATTAATGAAATTTCATTTTATTTAATTTTTTTAAGTTTTGAATATTAATTCAAAATGAGTAGTATCAGGAATGCCGGCGGCATATAGACGAAAACAACTAAAAGGTCTTACGACCTAAAATAATAAGTTTTGGAATATTAACAGAATTTTTATAAAGTTTCTTTAAATATCTTTTAAAATATTCTTTGAAATATTTAATGAAAATGTGGCATCAATGCTGTCAATGGTTTGAAGATTTATTTTCATAAAATCGTAGTGGAAAAAGCAAGAAAATAAATTATGAAAAGTAATAACGTCGCACGTTTGTAATCATTTGTTTAGTGAAGTCTACCACAAAAGTCATAATGATGCAGCGTCTTTTCTTGGCTTAATGTGATGGTTTTTCATATTTTTACTCACTTCGCCGCAGTTTGCCGTTTCAAATATTTCCTTTTGTTGTTTTTCTTTTTTTTTTTTTTGGTGAAAGCATAATTTTCCAGTTGCCTTCACATAAAATGTATTTTTACGCGCTCGATGATTTTTACTTTTACATTTCTCTGCCATACAATAAAATGAATATGAATAGTTACTCAAAATTGCCATAAAAATAATAAAAAAAAAAATAGTTTGAATTTCGTATTCGAAGGAATTGTTTTTTCTCTCTCATAAAATTGAGGAATTTATTTCACGAATTTAAATTTCTTAATATTTAATAAATAACTTGCCTATTTGTTGTTCTTGCTGCTGCAGTTGCTTGGCTTTTCTTATTTAACACAAAATTATTTTGGCTTTTATTTTGTTAATCCTTGAATGCACAATTTATTACTTTGAATGTTTTCCTTAGCCTCTGCATCAATTTGTTATGAAGCAGATATTGATGATATCCTTTGGCTGTTGTAGCAATTTTTCCAAATTACTCACAATTAAGCAATCTGTAATTACCACAAAATACAAAATCACACACACACACACATATTCTTTGGCCCATTAGTTCTGAAATGTCAATATTTTTTAAAGCTTTAATTTATTATTTGCAGCGGGATCAATTATAGCACACTCTATATAGTTCATCCTTACCTGGCTTCGTAATAAACCTTTAAAACTGCAGGGCATTCATCACGAACTCTTTATTAGATATACTTACCGGAAATGCAGCCGGCACTGCTGATATATTTTCCATTTCAGTGAAGCATTAACAAATCAATGCTAATATTAATAAGAGAGTCTGGCAAATTGCATGCAAGAGCAATAAAACGTTGAGTAGTTTTTCTATAATAAGTAAATTAGTAATAGATGTATGTACATATTTAAGTATATGGATGCTTAAAGTGTGTAGATTTCAAAGTGCGCTTGTAATCGTAAAGGATATTTGCAACTGTGTAATTGCTACAGTAAATTCTTAATTAGTAAACATCAGTACAAGTGTAATAATTAATATACAAACCTGCTCATATTTCTTATGATTCTACACTAATTTGTTCTTTCACTTACATACGTATGTACGTGTATAGACATATTTATTTGTACTTTTGTAAATGAACTGTAATTGAAAACTGACTAACCTGCTACTCATGCCAATCGATAAAATAAAGTATTAAATTATATTTCAACTAAATAAGATGGCCAGACAAATTTCAATTGCAGTCAGCCCACATATGTGTAGGTATGCGAAATGTCAGAGTTGCCAGCAGCTAATTAAGCTTTGAAGAAAAAGCTTTGAAAAAAGGCCTAGTCGTTAAATTTATCATTTTAATCCAGCAATTGTTTGTTTTAATTTTTATTTGGTGGTGGAGATGACAATTTTAATTCCCTTCAAACAATGTCGGTTTCATTGAGCTCAATCGCCGAAATAAAGAATTTATTATTAAATTGCTATAGTTAATTACATTTAAATTAAAGAACTACAAATTTCTTAGATATGTAAACTTTTCCTACAATTCACATGCGTGTACTCAAAAGTATACGAAATGTTTGAAATATTAATACTCCGATTTACATTGTGATGTCCCATAACACTGGTGTGTCCCAAAACTACTCCTTGGAGTATATTATTATACTACTTAATGAAGAACTACTTTTAAAATAAGCCTTTTCATTGCTTCATAGAGCAATTTCATTAAATATATTTAAAGCATTTTAAACATAACAAGCAGCACCAAAAATGTTCTAGTGTTGCCAAGTTGTTATAAAAAACCTATATCAATACCTGCATTACGTACTTCAAAAAATATCCCATTGAACCGTGTAACCCAATTATTATTTGTAGGGATGCACTTAAAACAATTATAAATCAGAAGTAAATAAATAAGATGAATAGAAGGAAATATTGCTAAATTTCTTTCTTAAGTGATATGAAACTGGGCAAAGGGTAGACACAAAAGAACTCTTGCTCTTGCTGACTTGTGGCCAAAAATTTTCCCAAAATAAAAAAACATGAGAAAAATTATATCTTTGAATTTCAAAATTGTGAATATTATTTAAATGTTTGCAACCATTTAATTTTAGCATCTTGTCATATTGGGCTTCTACATTGAATCACTCAATGTACAAATTGAATGTTTATGAAGAAAAGCAAACAAATGCACACACAACAATAAACTTCATTAACATAATTCACAGATTGTTTGTAATTGCAATTCAAATCAATCAAATTTAATTAAATATTAACGAAATGAACAACTCAAAGTGGGGTCACACAATCATATAAAAGGTTGATGTACATACGAGTATCTGTATGTCGCCATAATTATACCCAGCAAACACAAAGTCTTTTGAATTAAAATTACTCTATCATAAGATATCATGCAAAATTCTTTGTCGGCAATATACAGGGCTGGGGTTTGAATTTAACATCTAATATAAAATTTGTATAGATGTAATTAGTATGAGAAAATTTATTTACTCTTAAATATTTTGCCGATCTAGAAAACCTCTTCGTATCATTAAGAACGATAT
>BGZK01004458.1:0-13563 GCA_005406025.1 Eumeta japonica | reverse complement strand
TTTTTCTGACCCACTATCTTGCTCCCGATTCCAATTCTAGTCGCGCTCTCGACCACGAAGATAACTCTACTCTATTGTATCTATCTATACTAGAATTTGAAACATTTCGACACGACTGTTACTATTTGAATAAAGCATGTTATTAGAAAGTTTCAAAGCAACGTATTCGGAAATGAGTCCGAGCAGCACTTATGATTAATAAAATAATGTTAACCTTTATACAATCTTTGTGTCAATTTCGACCCATTTTAGGAACGAAACAAAGTTTTAACTGTAAATAATTTTTTTAAAGATTTGATGTTTCGTGACTTTTCCCAAAGTTTCGAGCTTAATACAAATCGTGTATCGTTTTTCAAGAATATCTTTTACTTCTCGACGTACATTTTTTTTACATTCGCGGTCCTCGGGGTCACATTTGGCGTTTGAAAATTGGACTAATTATTTCGTATTTGAATATGAGTGACGGTGATATTGAGTTTTCTCAGAGAGAAGTGTCTAATGAGGAAGAATCGTGTTCTGAATTCGAAGGTGATGTTGAGGAAGCTGATGCAACGGATAGTAGCTCTGGTGAGAGTGAGAATGCATTTGTTTCCACCGATACAATGATGTCAACAAATGGCCAAATAACTAATTCTAAAAACGCTTTGGAACCATTCTGGAAGAGTTTTGAAGAAAAATGTCATCAATGTGATGCCAAGACTGACACGTTATTCATCTTCAGTGACACAGAAGTAAAATTTTCAAGCTATGAATTATTTTCCCACCACCTTTGGTGCGTATTATTTTGTATTACACTAACATTGAGGGTAAACGCATATTTGATAAAGAATGGATTGATATAGACAGCACTGAATTGTTTGCATTCATTGGTTTACTTTTGGTGTGTTTTGATCAAATAACGAAAGTTATGAAAGTTCATGGGATTCTCGCAAAGGAAGAGCGATATTTGCAGCAACTATGTCGCTGAAGACTCAAAAAATATCCAGAATTATAAGGTTTGACAATAGAGATTTTCGAAGCGAACGGCGTTAGACAAATTTGCTCTGATACGCGAGTTGTGCAATAAGTGGATTGAGATATTACCGAAGCTTTACAATCCTTCCGAAATGTGACTGTAGAGGAACAGTTATTAGCATTTAGGGGAAAATGCCCATTCCGCCAGTACATGTCATCAAAGCCCTCTCGAAGTACGTAATGAAATTTTGAGCATTTTATGATTACGCAACGAGTTATGTTTGGAATATTCAACCTTATACAGGCAAGGAAGCTGGAGGTATTATTCCTGAGAAAATCAAGATTTGCGTAGTTCTTGATTAAAGGGCCATAACCTTACAGCTGATAACTTTTCACGTCGTATCAACTGGGACAAGAATTACTCGAGAAACAGATCACACTAATAGGAGCAATACGCAAAAACAAGCCCGAATTACCACCAGAAATTGTAAACATAAAAGGCAGACCGCTCTTTTCAACACAGTTTACTTTTATCAAGGATACTAATCTCGTGTTTTATATCCCGAAAAAATAAATCTGTGAATCTTCTCTTTACATTACATCATGACTCAAAAGTGAGTGATCGCACACACAAAAAAACATCAATAGTCTTAGACTATAATAAGAGTAAGGGTGGTGTAGATACATTAGATAAAGCAGTAAGTTGCTATACTTATAGAAGAAAACAAAGCGATGACCTCAAGTGGTGTTCAGTAACATTTTCCATATATCGGCTTATAATGCATTTGTCCCATTCAATCGCATAACCGTGCCTGGAAAGAAGGTTGTCTTGCTAAATGTCGCTCTAGGTATACAGCTAAGGTATACTCCCTACTACATAAAAAAAAGGCAAACATTGCCTCGAGCACCTTTTTCGTTAGAAATTGCCAACAAGATACGAGACACATCTCAAAATGATTAACAATCTTCATCATCAACTCAGCCAAAATAACAAGAAAAAAGCAACCAAGAGAAGTCGGTTTCAATTATGTCAAAAACAGATAAAACAGGATTGGTTTACCTGACGTGCAATAAATTATATGCAAGCAGTATTCTAAAACGATCACTCTATGTAGTAAATGTAATAATTGAATGAAATTGCTACTTGTATCTATTCAATAAAAGTTTTATAATAATACAAAATCAAGAAAAGTGGCAAAGCATATGTCCAAAACTGTAATAAAATCTAATAAATACACGTTTAACTAATTTTTGTTTTTTTACTGAAATTGTCTAAAATATTAAAATACAGACCCTAATATATTATTTAATCAAATATGACAAATAAATTCGGTCGGTCAAATTAGACCCGAAACCCATCTACGTCAGTAACTTTGAACACTTTACAAAGGTCAAGTAAAACTTGATACAATGTGATATATGTATAGGCAATACATTATAATGTTTGAAACCGAGCTTCAGAGATTTTATTTAACATTCTACATAATGCTATATTTTAAACTTCCTTTTATTTTTCCAAAACTAATTCCCCGAGTTACAACTTCGGCAATTCTAATTATTAATAAGAAAATGTCTTTGAGAACAACAGTCTTGGATAACAGATAAATTTTTTTCAGGAAATGTGTGCTAGATCAAAAATTTTTGAGATATTTTTCTTGAGAGGTATTAGAAAATATGTATTTTGTATGCAATATCATTATATTTGTTTTTCAACAGTCTCTTTACGACATTTAATATCGAAATTGAATCGCTCATCAAATATTTCCGATTTCCTTGAAATATAGTGTCATCTACGAGAGTTTATTTTAGTGTTGAAGATTAAAGCACTGTAAGAATATGTTCAATAAGATTTGTGTTTTTAAATTAAAAAAAAAGTAAAATGTCATTTTCCGTTCTGTACCAGGGGGAAGGGCTTAAACTAGGGCCAATGTTTTTTTTTTAATTTTTTCATTAACAATTCCCTATATTGAACAGAGCCAATGGCATATTAAAACAAGTCACACAATTCAGCAGATACGTTTCAAGATTAAAGGTTTTGTTCCGCTTTTACCAACGTCCTTGATTTGGATGGATTGCAATCTCAGCTGGATTACAAAACGACTTGCCGTTCTAGGAAATAGAATTGTCTGTAAAAAAAAAAAAAATGTTTGAGCAACATTCGTTTGGTTACAGAAATAACGAATTAAAATACACGTTGAAATAATGTGCAACAGCGAATAAAGCAAGAGGTATTTCTATTTTTATGTAATGTATCATATATGTACAAGCATCGCATATACAGACATGTATTATACAGTGGAATCTCAATAACTCAAATGTCAAGGGAAATGCAAAAAAAAAAATTCGAGATAACGAGTTTTCGACTTAACAAGAACTTTGAGATACATGTGACTGTGTCGACAAGGAACAAACATAACATTCACAGCTGTGTTACTTAGAAAGTTTAATGAATGTATTCATTCATTGTACGTGTACAAGACCAAAACAATAGATTAGAAGCCCCGAACCCGAACATTCATTTTGGAATTTATTGCTATTATTTCGGGAATTCCAAGTAAGAAGTCATTATATTTTACCAACTACGACTTACGGAGTCTCCTTTTGAAATTCGAGTTATAGAGTATAAATATGTATTATCAATACTTCATAGGGAAATAACATTTTGTTTGAGTTACAAAGTCTAAATAATTCGACATACCGCGTATTTAGGGGTTCATCGGAAGGGAATGGCAATTTTTTTCGACTTAACGAGGTTTGAGTTATTGAGATTCCACTGTATTGCTCTTTTTTTAGTATTGAGTACAACAATGAAAATTCAATCAAAATCAGTATAGCAATTTTTCGACGACGATGTTATATAAACTATTTGTAATCAATTTATAAATTATAACGATCTTTTTGCATATGTGTTACGTATAATATATTACACATAAGATTTACTTATTGATCTGCCCAAAGTTGTTACGCAATTTCTTATCTTATATTTTAATTATTTCAATTTAGAGTACACATTAGTTTGCAAATGTTATTATTGTTGTACATTAATACAATTAAATTAAAGACAATAAAATCATTAAATTAAAAACAATAAAAATCATTATTATCATTAAATTAAATCATTAAATTAAAGATAATAAAATTATTAAATGAAATTAAATTGAAAATAGCAAAAATTTTAGAATTTCAATAAATTTATATCCATGTAGATCGTAGGGCTCATCAAAATAAGCATTTTTAAAATTTTGTGAAAGAAAATGAGGGGCAATTAACCAAAAATTATTATTAAATAAATGTTTTGTTTTGCAAATACATAATAACATTTCCGGATCTTCACGTAATTTCTTATTCGTTTAATATGAAGTACATATGCCGAAATTTTTTTTTTCAATCTTTTTTGTCCTTTTATAATGACAACAAATTTCAATAAAGTAGCTAAAAAATCCTGCTGTCATTACTAAAAATCATTTAACACGCTCCGAACGATTTGCAAATATTAAACTTACCTTTACCAATAATTAAACAAAAAACAAATGCGCTATCTGCTATTAACTTGCCAGTCACTTACTTGATGTTAAGTAATTATATATCAGTGTGGGTCATCTGCATTGTAACCAATCACATTGCTCGTTCTCAAGGCATGCAACGCACCAAGAAGATACCACAAACTTTTGCATTTAAATATATTGCAATGCAATCGCACATAAGATATTATACAAATATATCTTTATTTTTTTTTTATTGAATATTAATAAATGTCTGTCGATTAATATTTATTTAAAATTGAAAGCTATTATTGAATTTACATTTTATTTCATTTCTATTATTTGCGTAGGTGTTGGATAGTACTAGCTGTTTTGTTTTGTGCTTTTATTTTGTTTTCGCTTTTACATACGCTAAAAGATATAGCAATATTTTTACCTTGGGGTGACGTATACGTTATAGGTATACGTTAAGGTATACGTTACGGTATACGTTACGAAATTCGCTAAAAAATATACTTATATTTTTTAGCGAATTTCGTAACGTATACAACATTTTATCCTTAGGTGGAATTTTAAGGGTTCACTTTATCGAGATTTCGACAGCTTCACATCATCAAGATAAGCCACTAGGGGTCTCGATATTAATTTTCTGACTACATAATCAGACCTTCTTCGCCGTGTATAACGAATGGGACCGGTTCAAACGAATCATGTCAACATAAACCGCAATCATAGGGTTCACTGACATTCGTTTACTGAAATCTATTGTCCTGTTTATCGATTACGAAGTTAGCTTAACTTATAAATATTATTCACTGGTGGACAAAATGACACACATTTAGAAAATCGATAACAATATACGTGTGGGTGGAAATCGACTTTATAGATTTGTTTATAAATTTAGTTATGTATGTAACATATATTTACGTATATATGTAGGGATAGCGCTAACGCGTATTTTAAATTAAGTTTTTTATTTTTATTTTTTGACGTGACAACGTCTTAAATTAGGTTGCGGCTGGGAGTCACTTATGAAAAAGTGTAACGCTCGGTAACGTTACGATGAGTCACCGAACGAGAGAGAGGCCCGCCGAATGCCTTGCGTCTCTCTCCCACTCAACTATGATCGGTCTGCCGCGCGCTGCACTAGAGAATTAGTGCATAGCTTGCAAATGTATTGCAAGTTATTGTATGTATATTTGTATATAAATACGTATGTATGTGTAAAGGTAAAAATAAAATTTTGTTAATATGAAATTCAGTGCGAGATTCTTTGTATAAATTAATGTTTTAAATATAATTCTTTGTATAAATAAATGTTTTAAATTGTTACTATTATTTCATCCTTCTTCCTACTATACGAATGAATATTCACATTAAAATGATTTTACCATTCAAAGTCGTTGTCACGTAAAACTTTCGCCCGTATACCGACTTTACAGGCAACCAAATTTTTATATCTATATTTTTTCAACGTTTCGAACTTTTTAATTCCCACGCGAAACATAAAATTGAATGAATTTCATTTAAATAACCATATTCATATTCTGCACACAGAGATAATATTTGATTACAGAATGCCTAAATGAGTGATGCATGCAATACTTTTGACCAAATTGTTTAAATTCATGACTGTTAAACTATTTGAAAAGGAAAAACGAGTGTAGGTAAAAAAAGCAAATATACTATTAGAAAATAATCCCATCTGAGAATAATTAAGAGGATTTTCATTTCTAAAATTTTTCATAAAATTCACAATATGACATCAGGAAATCATATTGCTCTACCGGGGCAGTCACGAGCGCATAGACTATTTAAAATTTAAACTTTTGATCGGCCATAGACCTCACTATGTATTTAAAATTCAAAGTTTTAACCGGCCATAGACCTCAGGGCGTCTTGTAGCGGGCCGCGAGTTCAGGAGCCCTCGCTTCTTTATCTATAATCGACTCTTTTTACGGGACGGTGACACGTTGTTGACCCGTGCACACACTCGTGTAACGCCGTTGAAGGATACCCAATCGTTATTTTATAATAAACTAAATATATGGAAGTTTATTACTAAAATGCTCTTATTAACGGCGCACGCGTAATATAAGAGACTGGATTAAGATATTTTTGAACTGTTCAAGTTTTGATGTTAGTTAATAATGTTATGTAATCGTGATTTTATGCTTTGTAGATGATTAAATAATAGTTTTGCAAGTTTAATTATAATTTCATACTAGCAATTTTTGTGTATCCACTGTTTGTAAACACGAATATAGAAATGAAACAAATAAATGAATAAATGATTAAGGCTTGTTATTTATTTTTAGATTAGTATTATTTTAAAAAAGACAAAGTAGTACTATTATTTTAATAAGAGATTTGGTCCTTAGATTTTTCTCTTTGCCAAAAATATATTGTTTGATTTTTCGATCAATTAGTGTAGGTCATTCGGGGGCTTTGTTAAATAAAACTAAATAAAATTTATGTTCACTATTATTATTATTCACTACATATTTTCTATTATTAGAGAGGTGCACTTAACTACGCGTGGAACTCATACGGAGTTAAAACACTGACTAAACGCATATTATTCTATGTGACGAATCATTACGTTTATGTACTGTGCTCCGATGAAGGAACAAAGAGACCTTGTCACAACGTGTACATAGATTTATATTTTGTTGTAGTCCTATAATTAGTTCAAATTAAAAGTTTTTTTTTATAACCCTTCTCATTTATATTTATAGGCTCATTTTATTCCTTCTTTAACCTGTACATGGCCAGTTTCATCTCTTTGGTAACTTACTGCTTTCAAAAGATTTTGCGCAGTATAAAAATTGGCGAAAATTCATTCTCACGCTGTCGAAGCGCCCATCGACAAACGACAAAGATTCTGATGTGAGAACCAAAAATAATAAACATATTTGTATGCTTTTTCACTTTTAATAGACAAAACCAAGCAGTGTAAACCGATCTGCATATTTCGGTCATTATATTGATAATTTTATTTATCATGCATTCAAAAATAGTTTGGAAAAAAGTACTATATAAATTAATTGTTTTTAAATTTGAATTCTTTATTCAGAGCCTCTTCCACTACTTTATTTTAAACTCACCTTTAACTAAAAGTAACTTTTATAATTAATTTTCGGTTCCGGGCCTTCATTTTAACGGTTTCACTCCGAACAACTATTAAAAGGGGTATGTGGGAAGCAAATTTTAGTTTCAATGTGATTTTTTTTTGTTAAATATTATTTTAAAAGGAGATGGTGGCCCTCAATATTTAAAATTACTTGAAACTGCTACCTCTCAGCTCAACTGCGTGTCACGTAGATAATATAATTGACAAAAATATTGCATGCTGCCACTGGTACGTTTACGCCGAATGTTAACAGAGTTTATCTTTATTTACTTAATGAATATAATTTGTAACGTATTGATAACAACAAAAACATTACAATAAAACACTGTAAAAAGGTTGTAAAAGATAATCAAGAATTAGGGTAACATATCATTTACGTTCTTTTACTTTAAAAACCTTTTATCGCAATTGTATTCAAATGTCACGCGTAAGATGATAATATACGTACACACACACACGCACGCACGCACGTTCGCACGCACATAGATATATAGATATACAATAAAACTAAATATTCGAATTCAATATATTAAATCCACTAATAAAGTTTGCAGTTTGCCTAAATTATGTTAGGATGATATTTTAATTATGCGTACTCCGTAACATTTTCTGTAAAAAGGATTGTTTAAAAATGATTGTTTTGATGTAAAAAAGATTATTTTCATATACATCAACATACTTTGGAACTTGTCGATATGTTTATTAACAAAATGAACATGTCCGTATATTATAAAACTACTTCAGAGTATGAGGGTTAATATTACGATAACATATACAATTCGTTTATTTCCCGTATTTGCAATCACTTTTTGAACTTTTTTTGATTTCAGTTTTATGACAATACATAGGCATCTGCAATACTAAAACCGCATGAATGATGCTGACAAGAAACGAAGATCATTGAATCGATATGCCTCCTACTTACACAAAAAAAAATAATCGGCCAAGTGCGTGTCGGGTCACGCGCAGTATAGGGTTCCGTAGTTACTCGTCACAACATGCGGAATCAAAAGGAAACTTTTTCTTTGATATTATATACTTATTGATTAAGTTCACGGTTTAACGGCTAATAAGGTCTAAAAACCGGCCGAACATAGTACATGCTACATAGTAATTATCAGTCGGTTAATGACTGATGATATGATTTTATATTTTTATAATTTTAGATTGTTCTTAAATTTATATTTACTACCTGTTTTACACAACGAACAACGTCACCAGGATTTTCATAAATTTTCAAAGAAATTTGTGCGAAATTTTCCTTTTTATTCCTCCTCCTCCTGTAATTTATAAGTTGGTCGATTATTATTCATTAAATCTGTAATAATTTCCTTTATAATTTCGTTATCTACACTATTGTCGTGAATTTTTACATATATAAGAGTAACCATTTGTAGCTGCAAGGGGATATTCGACTCTGAACAAAAATTAATAATTTAAAGCTTAATATTCCGCAAACGAATTTTCCTAAGTCGAAAAATTATTTTCACCTGCAATGTTTTTTAATGACCGATACAATGATACCCCACATCATGAGATAGACGAGAAAAAAAATCTTCACATCACAATCTCCACACTTCATGTGCAGGGGAGATACGAATTTTTTTTAATATTTCATTCTACGACTTTGTCGAAATGATTAATATCTGTGCCCATGCCAAATTACAGCATTTTAATACTAAGAATCTTTGTACTAAGTCGCAGACAGACAGACGGTCGAAAGGATACCGCGAAACTGTAAGGGTACCTCAGGAATCCTAAAAATAGCAGGTCAAAAGGTTACAGATGAGATGTCAACGCCGGATTTTCCATTGTCATCCTATTGCTAGGCAGGTTCTTTAGTAAACGATAATAATGTATCATATTGAAAGTAATGTATTGACCTCCCTTTCACATTCTCGAGTTCCTTTTACTACGGAAGCATTATCCTAGAAGCAGTTTTGGTTTTGACTTCCCTTATTCAACACTTTACAGGGACAAAAATTGTGGCTTAATTACGTCAAATTTCAAGTTTATGAAATTAAAGATAAAAGGAGCCGGGGCAGACAGACAGATAGATGAGTATCTCCAAATGGAACCCCTGTACGATTACTATGTAGTGTAATTTATATGTGGATGTACGAAAACCCAAAACTAGATAACTAGATAGGGCGCTAGTTAAAGATAGTAGTTACGAAGTGTCAAATTGAATGTGATGTGTTCGCGTCGTAATTGTAATTTTTACAGAACACGTAAAAAAAATATTTAATTTAAGTACAAAGACGTATAAACTCCCACTCCCATAAGCAGTGCTATGCGGACATTAAAAAGTCGCCGAAGTGTAATAGTCATTCATAAAAATTACACAAGATTTAGTGGAGGGCGGGGGATTGTTGGAATATGTGTTGCTTTTTCTTACGAAAGAATTCGCTCAGAATTAACCTGACCCTACTACACATTCTTCTTTATACTCAGTATGCTCCAAGCGTTACGCGTCCCAAAGGCTATGAAACTTCATAGCTCCGATTCCTAATATCTATCCCACGCATGCGTCATTCTTAAATGTAGAGAATCAAAATTTCATTTTGCCACACGAATATCGGTCACGTTGAAGCGTTAAAGTTTCATGGAGATAGAGACGAGCGCCGCGCGCCGCCTGCCTCGGCCCGGGGCGTATCCTCTGTACGGAACTCAATGAACTATGGCATATGAAATTGACACTAATGTTATAAAGAGCTATATTTGTTTATACGTAGAGGGCATTCTCTGCAAATACAGAATCGATTATAAAAAAAATGTTTTCGCAAACAGAAAGCTACATTCCCTCTGAGTAACATATATAAATATATATAAAATTATAATCTGTACAGCAGTTTTAGCTTTCGAAGGTAACAAACCATGAGTCAGTAGTAACTCGCTATTATAAAATCACTGTGACGTGATAGATAATTTTAAGGCTATACATACATTATATATATATATATATATATATATATATATATATATATATATATATATATATATATATATATATATATATATATATATATATATATATATCATGTAATATTATGTATGGCAGAAACTTAAAATTATCTATCACGTCACATTAATTTATAAGAGCAATTAAATAGTTGCAAATATGAAACCTTATATATATATATATATATATATATATATATATATATATATATATACCTATATAAACACCACAATACCTATTTACGAACGCAACATAGAATAGCAATTTTATTCCATCAGTTATATTCAACTCGGGTGAAACTACGGGACACAATATAAATCGATATATAATCGAGAGAATCGGGATCTGGATTGGGATCAGAGTTGAGAGTATGGCTGAGATGGAAATGAGAGCGAGATCAAGATCAGAGCAGAGCAGGGGCGGAAATGAAATCGGTAAGAGGAAAAGAAAAGACGAAAGAATTCGTCTGATGTCAACGCGGACGGAGATTTGGCTAATGATCGTCATTAATATACTTTTAAATGTAATAAACTAATATTAATTCAATGAATCAATAGAAAATAATGTACTTATGTATTATTTAAAATAATAAATCGTACTCACCATCCATTCGTGTTCAATTTTTCTTTCTCCCACTCCATTTTCCACTTTGATTGTAAAATCACTTATCACAGAACCTAAATTCACCACTCAGAACATTGTTATCTAAATTTTTCATTAAATTGATACCTTTTCAACACTACTGTTTTTTTTCTAGTTTCTATTTAATGACTTGAGGTAAATTGCAATATAGACGAGCTCAAATATAAATTTTTTGCAAGAATTCAAACATGAACTTATATGTCGAAAATAAATTATTTATTCATACCTAATACAACATATGCGGAGTGCGACTCGCGAGTTGACACAGCAAGTGACCTAACATGACAAAGTCTAAGATCGACTACATCGACTTGGGATTGGAGGGCTTCAGTATCAAAGTTTGAGTCATAAACCTTAATAAGGTCTTAGTCATTAGTCATGCTATTATTTGCCAAAGAGATAGAGCTGGCCTATTGTCACACGCCAAGTAAACAAAGGCAACTGATGTTAAACAGTTGCAAATAACGACGAAGTATTACATTCATAGTGAAACCATGTAACTATTTCCGCAAATGTTCCACTGCGTTTAGATAGTATTGTCAATAGCAATATTTGACTGGCAACACAAAGCGATAAACAGATAACAGTCACACTTATCGTACATGATAAAACGTTCAGAGATGCGTCTAGACAGGCAGCACTAGACAATTAACCACTGTACTTTTGAAAGGTAGTATAAGACAATGATCCATTCAGAATGTATGGAATTTGAATGTAGTCGAATCGAAAGCAATGCATTCCAAACGAAACCTTATTATAGATACAATCATGTATCAGATGAATCAGCATTTGGAATGGGTAATTTCATTACCTACTAAATAAAAATATTTTTGATTTAATGACTGCAATAAATATGCATCCATACGGTAGCAATTTGAAAAAAGGATGAAACTGGACATATATCTAAGTACGAAAGGAGAGGTATATTGTTAATGATTAAAGAAAAAAGAACCCAAAGGGAAACTAAAATAATTAAATTAAGTTAAAATTCTATGTAAGGACATTGATTACCACAATCGCTTTTAGCTTTCTACGTTAATCATTGCTTGAGAAAAACCGGCCAAGTGCGTGTTATACGTGCATATTAGAGGACTCTATTGTCATCCTAACTAATATTATTTTCAACATCGTGCTATAGTCGTACTTCTATTAGATATGCATCAATAGTAATTTCATTTTGATGAAATAAGTTGTTACATCATATCATTAATCCAACTTACTAAAAATAAATTAGTATTTTAAGTAGTGGAAGCATTATTAAAAAAATATATTTAACCGAATTTAATCTTCATTATTATATTGAAAATAGAATTAAAAATATGAACAGATAATTATTCATCGACTGTCAAGAGCGAGCAAAAAACGTATAGAACGCGCGATACTCGAAAATAATATTTTAATGAACAAAATTATGTTATGTTTATTTGTAAAATGATGTCGCAATCACATAAGAACATATAACCGCAGACTAACTCCTTTATGCCTGTGCACATAAGCCGATAACGAACAAAGAGGTGTTCGTGTTCGTTGTGTTGCTGCCGCATCAATACAGCGACAGCGCACGAAACTGGCTTAGCATGAATGGATTTTAATCGGCTATGTGACGTTAGTTTTTGCCTGAAGATTGTAGCATATTCTTCGAATATTCGTAGCAAGCAATTCGGCCAAATCAGATTCGTGTCAATATAGTATCTTTATTCCGATTCAAACCGTATGCTTAATAACGTAATAAATGATCTAATAATAATTTAATTTTAAACTAAAATATATATAATTTGTCATGTTCTTATTTTATTAGACATCTAACTCAATACAGTGTAGTTTTAACCGACTTTGACAAAACCAAAGTCAGGTTTATGATTTTAATATTGTACGTTTTTATGAACGTGTTCGTTATTACTTACAGAGCTTGCTTTTATTAAAGTTTCGATATACAAGTCGTTGATTTTTTGTACTTTACACATTAAAAATCGGTTTTCACATACAGCTCGCGGTATGCAAATGAGATGAGAAAGCGAAATCTATTATTGAAAAAAAAAAATTGGTTGCCTGTAAAGTCGGTATACGGGCGAAAGTTTTACGTGACAACGACTTTGAGTGGTAAAATCATTTTAATGTGAATATTCATTCGTATAGTAGGAAGAAGGATGAAATAATAGTAACAATTTAAAACATTTATTTATACAAAGAATTATATTTAAAACATTAATTTATACAAAGAATCTCGCACTGAATTTCATATTAACAAAATTTTATTTTTACCTTTACACATACATACGTATTTATATACAAATATACATACAATAACTTGCAATACATTTGCAAGCTATGCATAATTCTCTAGTGCTGCGCGCGCGGCAGACCGATCATAGTTGAGTGGGAGAGACGCA